>PVLD010002936.1:0-94429 GCA_004027595.1 Dinomys branickii
AAATTTGCATGTCTGTATATGGGTCCATACATCTACAATTCGAAGATATCAATGGATAAAGCAACAACTACTGTTGAGACCATATCACCTTGTCTATAGATTAGTTGTGATTGTACTATTTTCTATGATAATGGGTGTCTGTTTGTCAATATGTTTTTGTACTTTTATGTTTCTAAAATAAAAAAAAAAAAGAAAGAAATTATATGCCCAAGAGCCATAATATTACTCTTTCTACTAAGTAGAGATTTTACAAGCCTTGGTTTAACTGACCTCCCACCATCTCTCTAGCACAAGTACTTCACCTTGTACTTCTATACAAAGACACCTAAGAGCTAAGAGGTGGTGTCTTTCCTCACCACAAGCTCCACAATTCTGGAAAAGCCTGTGCTGGGAGCAGAGGTTCTCCATGTTTGGCTTCAGGATCCTCTGCATTGTCACCTCCTGGGAACTTGTTAACAGAGCAGACTGTCCCCACTCCAGACCTGCTTAAGCAGGGCTCCACCGGGGACTGAGGCCAGCACTTGGTGCTTGGTGTTTAACAAGCCGCCAGGGGATCTCCATGTGCACTGAGGTTGCAGAAGCACTTGGTGGCCTGCTATCTCACACTGCCCCTTCCTGATAATCACCAGGAGCTTGGAAAGGGATATAAAACCCATTCGCCATTACTCAAAGTGATCATTGTTAGCGTGTGACAGCCTCACTGTACAGCTTTCAGAGTCTGAGCATGTGGATCACACGGATCCACTTACACATGTGTTTATATTATGTAGTGCTCACATATATCCATAAAGGACAACAAGACTATAGTCTGGAATTCTGCTTTCCAAATATTTGGCATTGCTGTATATTACAGATAAGTTTAGAGTTAGATTTTCTTAATTTTTAAATTTTATGTAATATGAGTAGATACTGATAAATAAAATATGAAAACACTGCTCTTCTATGAAAAAAGTGAAGCAAAATTTCATGACACAATAGAGAGTAACCATAGTTAATACAGTGTGCAGCATGATCTTAAAAGAATGGCCAAAATGTTACTCAGAATACAAGACAGAGACAAAAAACAATCTCAAAAGTTAAGCTCTGGAGATTGCTGTCCGTGGAGCTGGCATTTGGGCACAGGTAGACAGAAGGTGGGAACTAAAAGGAACACGATTATACCTTGACAGCTTATTGTATTTAAATGTCCTGAAATGACAAACCAGGATCCATTCCCAGTTATATGTGTGCTACAGACAACTAATCTTTATTTTGGTTTGATTTCAAATTGTGTTGATTTTCTATTTTGTGCTGTTTTGTAAGCTCTCTCAAATATTTTATGGCAATTTTCCTTATTAATAACCCTGAAGAGAATTTAACAAACTGGAAAATTAAGGATAATGATTGTCTTGCATATTTGTTTATCTGTTAACACGAAAATCTTTAACTCTTCTCACTGCAAATCTCGATTTATTATCAGTAACAAGGTGATGAGTCACTAGAGGAGGTGGGGAATGCTGCCGGTCCTAGACTGACCCAGCACCAGGTCCTGACCCAGGCTGTCGCCTAGTAACTTCAGCACCAGCCCCTCCCAGTCCCGCCTCTCTCCGCCCCTTCTCTATGATCAGTTTGTAAAGAAAGTCTTCATAAACCCAGAGTTGTAACTTGCTCTTAGCGGACTCTGTGGGAGCTAAACGTGTCACAACCTATAGTTAACCCCATTCTGCAAACCATCACATTCATTTGTTCCCAAATTACCTTATAACCAACTTCTGCTTACCCTGAGAAGATTATCTGATTGCTGAGCAGTTCAATGGAGCGCTTCGCTCCCCTCTCACTACCACTGATTTCCCCTTTGAGGGTCTGAACAGCATTTGCCGTGCCTGGTAAGCATATCTTCTCCCCGACTTAGCTCACCACCCTTCACCACTAGGGATGCCTTCGAAGTGCTACTGAGATGTTTTTCTTTACAGTCTTCAGAAACTCCTTCTAAAATGTAACAGTCCCATCCTGGGGAGGCTCTTTCAACATTCGATCAAGGGGATGGATCATGTCCTACCTCCTGGAGCTCATTCGGAGGCTCGGGGTAAGTTAGACACTGGCTCGGCATTCATGCTCTGGGAAAGGAGAATCCGGAACACCCCCTCCCTTGCCCATGCATGAGTCAACATGCTAGGGCTTGGACAGCCCTATCTAGTTGGACAAAGAAGCTCATCTCTGTTGCCAGTGGCCTCCGGTCCAGTGCAGTCACTTAAACTGAAGCAAAATCCATTCAACCATACAGAGCAGCAACGTCGATATTATATGGACGTGACATGGAAACCACACCTCAGGGGTGCATGCTGACCAGTACCGTGCATCAGAACACAGCATTAATGTAGCTTAACATCCTTCCATTTTAAAGAGCCAAGAGCATGGTCAGTGTACTTCAGGATATTCACACTTTTTCTTAGCTCTCCTGCATAACTATGTGGGTCTTTCCTAGGACTACAGATGCTGACCTATGGCATCTCTCAAAGTAAGCAAGCCCTCAGAGCCGGATTTCTCAAGAGAATTTTTCATAGAGGGCATGGCACCAAATTTTTAAATTTGGGAATATTATAGGTTTCAAATCAAAACACCAGGACTAGGGTACAGTGGTGTCACTTTAGCTGCTTCAGGACGATTTTGCTGTTTTCCTTTCATCTCAGTGGATCAGCTCAGCATTCATAGCTGGTGAGGGCTTCTGGATTTCTGTGTAGCATGTGCCTGAGGTCAGTTCTAGCAGGAGATTTTGTACTTTGACAGAGGAAAGAAATAACCCTATCACCTAATTTTACAGGGGGGTCCTTGTGCTGGCCACAGGCTCTACTTCATGACACAGGGCACAGTTTAGAGGATGGCAGGGAAGGCCTTTATTCCCTCTGTCAGCTCCTGGAGAGTTTCAGCTGCACCTGAAATAATGCTTTTGAAAAAGCACTTAGATGTGATTCACATTGTTTTAGAAATATGCTACATGAATCATTCCTGCAATCAGGGGAAATGCTGGACTGTCCAAGAGAGGGGAGGAGAAGTAAATTTCAACATTTAAGGGAAGCTGAATCCCAGCTGGGAACTGGATTTACAATACAAGAAAGCAGAAGATAAATGTACCAAAGTGTGGTGCTATTAGAGGGTTTCCATCTTTTTCCAAAATAGCCTAACTGAAGTCCTACGAATATAGAAACAATCAGTTAGCAAACCACATTTTAAAGCAACTGCATTCCTAGTGGAACTAACTTTTCAAAATAAAAGAGCAATAACCAAGAATAATTATGGGTAGATAACAAAATTCGATTCTCATATAGCGGCTTATTTCTTACATTTTGATGAAATATGAATGTTCAGTATTTCAGGGTGAAAGACTGCTATGTCTGTCTCTGCTGCTAGGCTACAGATTCCTCAGGAACAATCTTCTAGGTTTACTTCCCTCCAGGATATCAGGGGGCACACAACCCTGTTGTACAGCATGTGCTGCATGTTTCAAAGACAGAAACATTAAATTCAAAAATACAAGATGTGTTTCAGGTTGACCAACTTTGCAAAATGAAAATCAATTGAGAAATACAAAACTAATAATATCCCATCCACATTCTCAAAGGTGCATTTGGTCCTGGACATATTGATTATAATGAGAATATGGATTATAATAATAGATTTTATTTAGCTGATCAATTTGCTAACTCAGAGAGGTGTTCCAGACAATGGCACTCTTGGCAGAGATTGAAGCAATCTGTGATCATCAATTATGATGATGACTTCTCTTGATCCTTGAGTATTTCAGTTCACATTGATTATTCACTTCGCATGGGGGACATAACAATGAGAAAGACAGAATCCTGCGGAGGAAGCTTTCAGAATATTGCAAATAAGGTTTATGTAGGATATACATGTGCATGTTATACATCTTTATTTGATACTTGTCTGTGACATATGCCAGGACTTCTGCCATTGATTAACTGTGTAACTTTGTGGAGAACTGCAGATCCCTATGGCTCAGATTTTCTATCTAAAAAGAGTACATCGCTCCTTCCATATCATCCTACATTATCTTATAATACTCCACCTTGTCTTTCCTTCCTCCTCCTGTTCCAACCATTTTCTGTGGTGTTTCGGTTACATCTGACGTCATCAATAAGCCTGCTCTTCTGCAACTGTCCTCCCTGCAGTCATGTCCGGAACATCATGCTACCCTGCTGTTGATGTCTCCGTACTTTGCTAACAACTGTGTGTCTCCTTTCCTACCTCTCTCGTGTCTTTACAGATCCCAACACTCAGCTCTTGGCTCTCTTTGGTTCCAGTCTCAGGACAAGAATCACTTTACCTCACACCTTACTTTCAGTTTTCCACCTAGGGTCCCCTTCATGAAGCTCACCTGCACTGACCAATTCTCTTCAGAACTCCAGGAACATGTATTGGCAATTCTATACATGAAACCTGAACTATGTAGCATTTTTTGGCAATATGTACTGTCACTTCCCTTTCACACCACCAGCCTCTCCAGTGTAGAGATCTTGTTTTATATCACCATTTTATGTCTCACACGTGGTGAGTGAGGCACCATGGAACTCCATTAGTAAACTGTTTGGTAGGTAATGGACTAACCCCTCCAGGGCTGTAAATGTGACCCCTCTGACACACACTGAATAATTGGAATCAATCTGCCTCCTGTTTTGCCTCCATAAACCCTTGGATGACAACCTTTCAGGATCATAAGTAAGGTTGCACCAAGCCGGTCAGTTGGCATAAGTTTGTAAAAACAACTGTAGTATGTTTTATCATTTAAGAATTTTAAACATGGGTGATTTCTTTTCCTACACTAGAAATTATAATGCAAAAATATTTTCATGGGGGAAATGGAATGGTGTGGTATTTCTATGAAGATTATAAAATGATAGTGAGGGAGATTTTAAAGCATGTCTTACCATCTCCACTTCCCATTTTGGGTGATCATATTTCTAAATCCTTTCAGAAATGATTGTTCTTGGCTGCAATGTTAATTATTCATGATTTTTAAAATACTATCCACCCACCAATTCTCTCTCCCTTAGCCATCACAGATTTCTGATTTAACTGGTTTGGGGTGGGGGTCACAGAGTAAGACATTTCTTTAAAAATCTCTACAGAGTATTCTAATGGGATTTAAGAGTGTTTGTAATAGGTTTACTGTAGGGCAACTGAATTAAAAATAATGAATAAATTGTGGTTTCAAACTGAAAAATCACTGTTATAAATTTTTAAACCTGGGATTTAAAGAAAAACATTTTAATATTTATTTTATAAATCATTTAAAATGTGTGGATCAAATGTAAGTATATTTAAACACCAAACAATAACATTCTTGCATTCATTTCATGAAAGTGTAATTTCTACCGAAATATCTGATCAGTACCATTATTAAACCGCAGAACTGTGGAGTTCTGCTCTTTACCCTATAGGTGGCACTAGTAATTTCTGTATCAAACTACATGGCAACTAAATTTGGACATCATCGAATGGAATGTATTTTATGTATCTCTCTATTAAGATGCCATTACAAACTGCAGCTTGTGGAATTCAGTTTTAATTTATCTGCATGTGTTTCGTTTAAGTGTTCCTTAATTACAAAAATGCTTAGCATAATGAATTCTGAAGCTATGGATTGATTTAATGCCACAATACAGATTTTCTGCTTTAATCCTTAATTAGTTCACTGAACTTGCATCATTTATTATCAGTGGCTAGGATTTTACTAATGATAGTATTGTTTTCAAAGCGGTAACAATGCACCCCAATGAATCCTCTTTAATACCAAATAAATATCAAATTAAGGTTATGGTTTGGGAGAAGTTATTTTAAGATAATTTCATATATATCTTATACTCATAAATAAATTTTAGGTTGCCTACAGGCTTAAGTAAAAATCTCTGTGAATAACATAGCACACCATTACTGAAAAACATAGACGTTTTTATTTTTGTTTTCTCAGACATAACTTGACTGATTAAGAGTTAATTCAGTCTCCTCTTGGTCATCACATAAACACTCTCTCCAAAGATGACTTTTGAAGTGAAGAACAATGTTAAGATAGAACAGAAGAGAACCACCCTGATCATTTACTTTCATCAAGTGGCAACAAAGATACCAAGTGGGACTGACTGGCTCGGCTCTGACCCTGTCATGGTGCTGGTCTCTACATTTGCATTTGATTTTCCAAATTTCTGGAGTTCTGGTGGTTGATGAAATATGTCACAACTTTTGCTGTGATAATGAGTACAGGAAGTTAATCCAGCAAACATGCTTTTGGCTGAATTCATTTCAATGATCTCTCATTCTCCAGGAAAAAACTACAATCATATGGACATGACAGCTACTTGTGGGGGGACCTTTTTGTTTCCTTTGTTTTACTTTTCTGTTTTGAAATTGGCCTTGTGATACTACGCAAAGAGGGAAGACTTGAATTCTGAAATATCTTTTTTGTAGACACTTAACTGAGTAGCCACACTGAATCTCTAATTCAGAGTGTGGAGCTAGCCTTATTATGTGATTGTGAAATTGCCTATTGTTATGGTTTGTGTCTCGATGTGCCCCCAAAGCCTCATATAGGCTTTTAGAGTTTATGATGGATCCATGGTCCACTGCTGGGGTTTAGGGTGTGAGTGCTGCACCTGCCCTGGGGCAGGTAGTTTGCATACAATGTAAGAGAGGGAAAGAGGCTGCCTGCTGCTGCTCCTCCCTTTTGCTCTTGTTGGTTTTCTGTTTTCCTGTCACCGTGAATGGTTGTCCTCTGCCATGTGCCACTCTGTCTTGGAGCCAGCCAAGTATGGCCTGAAACCACCATAAACTGTGAGCTAAATAAACCTTTCCTTCCTTACCGTTGGGCACTAGGTATTTTCTCTCAGCAATGAGAGAAAAGTATCCAAGACACCTACATTCTGGAAAATAATGTCCTCAGTCCAGAGATACTATTTTCAAAATTAATCCACATGGAATAAGCAAGGTGTGCATATTTAAAGTTCCTCTTGCTCTTGACACTTTTGTGTAACTTATTTCAAGAAAGATTCCAAATTAAGAGGCAGCAACGAGTGACATTTAAGTGGATATTCATTTATCAACTTAACCCTGCCTGTTTTTGTCAGATGTATTGGTGAAACTTTTCTTTTTCACTTCTGAAAAAGTTACAGTGCAAAAATTGGTGGGTTTTCCCAGATTATGGGAGAAAAATGAATTTTTTGTCATAATCTCACTTCATCTCCTCAAATCCCTCTTCCCTCTGTAGCCCCTCAACTAGACGTGGCTGTAGTGCTTTCCTGAGAGATGCAGTAGTAGGCATGTGGACACCTGTTGTACTTGAGAAATGTATTTTCTGTTTTATTTGTAGCTTCTCTTGAGATCAACAGCCAATTAAAAATAATGACTTTCTGCTTCAAATTATTGAACACAAGATTAAATGCAACACAATGTAAGTCATACTTCTGGGTTAAAATGATTCTCAATTTTGAGTGCAGGACACTCATCTGGAGGTAGCTTTTCTGTACTGCTTCTGAAAACACAAGGCATTTAGCCAAATCTGAATGTCAGGTAAACAATGGATAACTTTAACAATAAAGTTAAAGTTGGGGGCCACACTCACATGCAAATACAAATACAATTATTTGTACTTGTACACATGCACTTAGAAATACAAGTATTTCCATTTTTACAAATATATTTACATACAAATATTTGGGGCATACTTATTTTTAAGGTACTTGCATTTACTGCACTTAACTGAACAGTTCCACTTTATCTGGCAACACTACCTGTATGGTTCATTAAAATCCAGATGACGGACTCCACTCTCAAAGTTTCTGATAGATGAGGGTGTGGCTCAAGAATTTTCTAACAGGTTCCTATAGGACGCTAATACTGCTGCTTTAGAGACTATTATTCAGTATCACTTCATGATGCTGAAGTGCCTATACTTACGAGGTAGTCTGCAGAGTGACTGCAGCTCTGGCTGGCACAGTGTAACCAATGTACCAGTTACTTGAGCACTGTAAGTCTCGCCTTTGCTTCTGAAGACAAATGCTAATGCTGTTCATAATGCCCTGTAAAGCGCAGCACTCAGCAAAACACAACGTGAATGCTCAAGGAAAGTTAAGCCACGATTTCTCCATAATGGGAAGACTTCTAATTGAATCCTGTATTTCCCAAACAGTGTCACTTAAAATACTACAGCAAGGCAGTGGAACTTTTTTTTTAAACATGAGAAAACTGGGGGAATAAAGAGTTACCATTAAAAAAAGAAAAGGAAAGGAAAACCTTTATGAAGTTAACTGTATTTCTGAGAACATCCTCAATTATTTAAATGAAAACAAAGAAAGTCATGCTCTAGGAGAAGGCTATTCTAGCATTTTTTTTTTTTTTTTTTTTTTTTTTTTTGGTACTGGGAATCAAACTCAGGACCTTGCGTTTTCCAGGTAGGCACTTATACCGCTGAGCTATATCCCCAGCCCTATTCTAGCATTTTTCAAGCTTATCTGACCATGGAAGAACCCCTCTCTGCCAGGAAAGAGATGTACCCATGTAGTTTTCAATGATAAATAAGTTCAGGAAATCCACAATTCACAGGACACCTGAGCTTACAAGGCCATAATTACCACTGGTATTCCCTTTCACTACAAAGAAAGGATATTTCTTTCAATAATGGTTGGCATCCAATAGACTCAGGCTGAAACTACCATGCATTCACTCTCTTATTTCTACAGTGCATTTGTTAAGCCTTTAAAATGTATGTACAGATTGACGTGCCATAATGACACAAGGAAGAATTAGATTGAAAGCACCATAGCAGTCTGGTACTTAAACATCTAACAATGCCCACAACTGCCAAAGGTCCCCCTCAGCTCCACTACACTTTAGACAGTTTTTTTTTTTACTGACCATGTACCCTTGAATTCTTTTTTTGAAAAAGAGTATTTACTTAGAAAAACTGCAATTGTAACTTTTCGCTTTGGTCTTTTGAGTTCTACATCTTTTATAACTCGGGAGTGTCTTTCTCAAGGACCTTGGAATCATCAGGAAAGAAGACAGTGCCCCTTTCTTTAAGGTTCTTTAGAAAGGCAGGAGCCTAATTTTAGTAAGTGACTATTAGTACCAGTGTAGTGGTGCATGCCTATAACCTCAGCATTCTGGGAGGCTGAGACAGGAGAAATATTAGAGCCCTTCCTGGGGAACTCAGCGACTTAGTGAGATCCTGTTTAAAATAAAAATAAATGAATAAATAAAGGCTGGTGATGTCACTCAGTGCGAAGCCTGTGGGGTCATTCACTAGTACCACACACACACACACACACACACACACACACACACACACAGTGATCATTAGAAGAGTGCATGGTCTAATCACATTGACCAACCTCCCTGCAATGTCCTTGCGAGCTTTCCTGTTACCTCAGCTACCACGTAATAATCCTTGTGCCTCCTGTTTCACAACGTTGGGTTCGTTCTTCCTGCTCCAATGTTGCTGTCTTGCTCTGGTCTTGGATAAGGTCCCCCTTCACTATTTAATTGTCCTGGTGCAGCTTTTTTTCATAGTCCTAACCTCACAGAACCTTCCGTGGTGTTAATCTTGTCTCCTCCAGGATACTGTTAATGACTTTGACTAACAACAAGCACAATTAACTGTGCTGCCTTACCTTAACCCTTTCGAGCACCACTGCGCTAACAGGCAGCGTGCTCAGAAGCAAAGTCAGAGAGAATTCTGGGGTCAGACAGAAGTTATCTAAACCTCAGTCCTTCCCCAGATGCTTAGGTAACTTTGAGAAAAACACCCTATCTTGGAATGGTTTCCCCTCATCTGTAAAACAATGAGGAAAGCTTACTTCTAGACATACTCTGAGCAGGAAGAAGATATGTGGAACACAGGGACGTGAGCTGGTGTGTGCTGAGCACATCACGCTGCAGACACTCACTGAGGAGCTGGGTGGGGTGGAGGGGAGGAGCTGGCCAAAGTGCCTGACGCCTTCGTCTGAACATCCTACACGTCTCCAGGCTGGTCTCCCCTCACTCTGAAGGCATCATTCTTCCACAGTCCTCCATCTTTGTGAAATCTTGTGCCACTGCTGTTCTTGCTCTTTTTCATCCCTTGCTGCTGGTTTCTCCTTGATTCCCACATACAGCACTTGTCTATAAAGTGTTCTTCAATTCTTTCTGTATTCTTGGCCACCAGCCAGATGGTGCACAGAACATCTTCCTCACACTGTTCTGCAACTGTCTGGCTAATTGTCTCTCTCAGCCAATCTGCTTCTGGGAGAAGGGCTAAGGACCCTGTTTGCCCCTTAATGTCTACCCACTGCCCTGGGTGACTACATTCCACGCTGTCAGCAGTGAACGAGCACACACATTGGACCCACAGGGAACCTGGATGCTGCGTGGCATGGCAAACCCAGTGGCTCTTCCTCCAAGTGAAAGAGCAGAATCACTTTCCAAAAGTGGACTTTGCAACATTACTGTGCTCTACTAGGGAACCTGCTTTTCTTACAAAATAAATCTGCAGCCTTCTTGAGCCAAAAACCATATTTGATTCTACTTTTTCAGTTTGAACAACATGATATTGACATTTATTATGACACCAAATATATAATATCTGGGGCTTAATTTAATTAATCTCATCACTGAATTTCACTGACAAAATCTTACAAGGTCATAAGCTTCATTAAAGAGCACTAGACCCATATCAAGGGTATCAAATAAATCCTGCAGATATCACAATAGAAAGGATGACACTAAACAGGCTTGTTCCTATGTTATATGAAATACCAGGCAAACTAAGCGGAGGTCATGGTTTTTTTTCCCATTACCTAAATCAACCAACTAATACACAGCAATTTCTGCAGATTTAGTACAGGACTACCTGGTGCAGGATCCTCAAATCACAGCAACCCTTGGTCTCTGCTTCCAGAGCAGAGTTGGGAAGACACATACCGCACACACACATGTGAACATTTAAATGCTAACCTAGGGCAGAGGAGATGGAAGAGACATCTGGAGATAGCTGGAGATCATGTAGACATTGTGCAGATATGATGTTTTGAGAATAATATAGAAGACATAAAGACAGCCATCCATGGGAAGTAGATTCCTGCTTGTGAAAGGTATCAGACGGCCCTTACAAAGGGAAACAATAGGGAGAAACATCTAGGAGGATTTCGCATGGAAGAGGGGTTGGAACAGAAGGTAAGAGGAGAAACCCTTATTGGGAAGCCGATGCAGTATCGGAAAGCTATGCTTTTTACCAGTTACTGGAGCTAGAAGGAGACACAAAGAGTAAAACAAGGTTTGGATACGCACTGAGATTTTAATTGACATATTCTTAGTGACGTTAGATGGTGCACCTGTGGAAATGTACACTCCAGAGTTACTCATGGAGAGCTGGAAAAGCAGGTGATGAAATGCAGGAAGGCACTCCAAGAGTCCATGCCTGCTGACCAGGAAAAAGATGAGAGAAGTTCAAGCAGTTCAACTTCACGCATCCTCCAGAACTGTTGTCCTTGAAACATGGTGTTCCTCAGAAGCCCTTGAGAGCTAGTTACATTTTTCAGTCCAGGGCTGAACCTGGAAATGGGAATGAGCCCCGGACGAGGAAAACAGCAAGAGAGACTTGTGAAATAGGAAAACCTTGCACTCCTGTACAACCTGCAGGGGTTCTGACACCTGAAAAGCGGTATTCACGTATTTCCTGCAGCGCCGTTCCTACTGGCT
The DNA here is from genome assembly GCA_004027595.1 of Dinomys branickii. NCBI lineage: Eukaryota > Metazoa > Chordata > Mammalia > Rodentia > Dinomyidae > Dinomys > Dinomys branickii. The sequence goes on from PVLD010002936.1 coordinate 11,722, forward strand.
ACTGGGATTACGCCTCATCGATACCAAAAAGACAAAGATTCAAAACACGAGGTCAAATGCTTGTGATCCAAAAATAAAGCATAAAACTTCCCTGCAGATTAAGGGATGGATTTTTTTTTTCTTCTGCGGAGATCTTTAAGGAGAATCCTGGTAAAATGAACTTTCAGAAAAAGTGTCATCTTTATTGCTTTGTGGAACCAGGTTGTTCACATGTTCCAAAAATACAGATGCCTTTGAAGATCCATGGGAGCATCATTTAAACTAGTCACACCCCTGGCAAGTTTTAAATACTATAGAACTTCACTTTGTAAGTGAAACAGAGTTAGAGAACTTTCTATTCAAACCTGGAATGGGTATGTAAAAATTAATGTTTCCCGGTTTTCAATAGGAGATCACACTATATGCATATTTTTTATGGTTCCTGTGAGGTCTCTATTTTTTCATGATTCCTTCCAATTATTTTCACTATAAACCTTTGATAGATGAATTTCATCACTGCTGAAATTTAGGAGTCTATGTGAAGACGGGGACCACTAAAGAGACTGTTTATAATAAAATGACTAATAAGGGCTCTAGACACATTTAATGTAATGAATTCTTCAGAAAGTTTTATGTGGAAATGTCCAAGTTTAATAGCATTAGTCCCATTAAGCAGCCAGGATTCTATTAGAAATATACAGCACCAGGGAGGCTTGTAAAATCTTGCAACGCTGGGTCCCTCTGGTGGCCCAGCCGTCAGAGTCGGTCAGCGGCTCTAGCGAGGGTTGTGGATTTCCTGTGTTACAGCCTCCCAGGGAGGCACAAGTGGGTGACTGTGACTGCAGTGGCTGCCCGCTCCTCACCCACATTTTTGGGTGCAGATAACTGCCCCGGGGGACACAGAAGAAAGGATGCTGATTTTATACTGTCAAACGCTTTTTCCTACATAGGAAACAGCAAGTTAACAACTACTTTCTTGAAGCTTACTTAGGATGTTTATATTCTGCAGGTGATTTGAACATTCCTTAGTCCAGGACATAGAAAAATGCAGAGAAAAGAATCAAAGAACACAATGTAAGAAGAAAGGTCAAAAGGACACACCCTATCCTGCTTGTTACAAGAGTCTGTCAGGTGTGGCTCAGACACTGGGCAGGGTGGCTCAAAAATCTGAAGTGATTAAACTGTGATCTTTTTCAGATAAAGCCTTTTAGTTCAAGTTCCTTGAGAAACCAGGGGTACTTTAGATTAGCTGAGGCAACTGGGTTCAGAAAAATAATCTAATAGAAAGTAGGAGGACTTCACCCCAAACTTCTTGCGCTCTTTTCTGATACATTGCAGTCAGCAGATTTAGGGTCTGAAGCTGGAAGGACAGCTCAGAAGCACAGGTTTCCGCACTGTAAGAGGCATATGCTTGAATGAATGCCAGATGGAATCAAATGGCTGAATGCATTCTATTTTCTGTAACATGAAGCTTAAATATGCTACCAATCTTTGTAATCCTCATGAAATGCAGCCTCTTAAATATAATCATGTGTGGTTTTACTTTTGAATCATGAAGCCAAGAGATCTGCAGGATTATGTATTCCTCAGGGTTAAGAAATGTTAATAATCCAATAGGATAGAGTTTTGCTTTAAATTCTTTCTAATCCACAGACTTTAAAAGTCATTTGGAGGTGTAGAAGTCAAGAAGAACATATGAATGCATCAAACAATGAAGTTATTTTAATGATAAATCCTAAAATTTCAATTTCCCAAATAATAATGAAGCAGAAAGCACCCTTGGAGCATCCAAGAGTAACTGTTATTTATATATTTAAGTTGATACAGACTTCACCCTATTTGACTATCTAGAATCCACTATCCACTTCTACATGTTCTCTTTATTGTTAACTCAATCTAGATTTTTTAACCGTCCTCTAGAGGCCCTATCCATCAGGAAGAGAGGTCCCAGCACCAGTTATGATTGGCCAATTCCAATTAGTGGTTTGCTTCCCTTTCCTAGTGAGAAGTTTAGATAGAACTTGTGATGTAATTACAGTCAGTAATACATGAAAGAAAGTCTCCAGGGGGCTCTGGTAAAGTTTCTTTGCTGTTAAATACATACATTATTCTCTCCTTCCCCCATCCACGGGCAGTGGGATATTCCAAGATCTTCAGGGGATGCTGGGAACATGGACAGTACTGAACCTTAGATATACACCATGTTTTTTTTTCTCTAGGTCCTCCAGTACAGGCCCATACTACAAGGGTAAATCTGTCCTTTCATGTGTTCCCTGGTGCTTCCTTTGCATACCCTCTTCATGTGGCTTCAGGCTATTATCAAGCAAAAGAGGAGTTATCTGAGCAGGTGCATTTAGATACTGCAACCCTGGAGGCAGGTATTCAGTGATCACCAATCAATTAGCATCCAGATTGGATACTCTGAACAAAGGTACCCTTCACAGAACTCTCCACCACGCTACTAGGAGAGTCAGACCATTTAAAACTCTAAAATCACTTATTTCTAGAATCTTCCATGTATTATTTCCAGACTGTGGTTGACTAGAGGTTAATTCATATTGAATTCAGTAATTCATATTGAAACTATGAGTACTGAAACTGTACATAAAGGAAAAATATACACAAAGAATACATTTTTTAAGTGGTCCTACCTACTTCTGGACCTGAGCTATGTATTCATAAATATCTAGCCCCAATGTTTAGGTAACTTATAGTTGGTTTCCCTGCTGACTGCAGCCCAAACCACACTAACTGACATGGTTTCTCTCTGAGATTTTTATACAGTGATAACAGTTGCCCATGAGGTTGATGGAGGCCAGGTTCTTCTGTACCGGTTTCCATAATGGTAAATGCACTCGATGAGTTCAACTTTCAAGCTTGACCCCTTAACAAATACCGGCAAGCAGATATCTGTAAAAAGTAACCAGGCACAGCCTCTGCCCTTTTATGTAGTGTATCAGTCAGTTTTTCATACTTGTGACAAAATACCTGATGTTAACAATTTAAAAGGAAGCTTTATAACGGCTCACAGTTTCAGAGGATTCGGTCCATGGTCTATTGGCCCCAGGGTAGAAACACAAAGTTGGAAGGACTTGGTGGAGGGAAGCTGCCCACCTCATGGCAACCAGGAAGCAGAGAGCAAGAAGGCGTCAGAAAGGAAGGGGTCAAGGACAACACACAGTCCCTAAGCTCATGGCTCACAACCTAACCCCCACCTAAGCTCTGCCACCCATTTCTGTTCCCTTGCAGTAATGCCACCGAGTTATTTCCTCAGCAGTGGACTCATGATACAATCACCTTCCAAAACTTCCACCTCGGAGCATGTGGAACTTCTGGGGGGACTGTTTAGTTCTGCATCATAACACATATGGAACAGTACATGGTCTGGCACGATCCCAAACACCCTGCTAGATCACATGGAATAACAGCCCCATACTCTGACCTCTTTCTGTTACTCCTGCCCTCACTCAAGACTTATTTCAAGATCTGAATGCCTCTCTCTCCTCCCTCTCCTGGTCCTATCTGGAGAAAAATTCCAAGGGATATAATGAGAGGAATAAGCCACACACAAAATATTACGCCTATTAAAAATGCTTTACATTATTTCATTTCTATAAATTTAACCTTCATCCTATTGAAGCAGATGAATTGCTCTAGGAGTGTTGATTGCAGCCAGAATATTTTCTCAGGAATAATCTGCATCATATGTCTAAATTATTTGTATACATACAAAAGTGTCTTTGCACTTTTGGTATGGTTTCTAGTTTAGAATTATATGTAAAATCAGTAACCTGGAAAATGAGGGATGCAATTTATGAGCAGAAGGAAAATTTTTCCTAATAGGTATACTCAGGACTGAAATTTTCCTATGTTTTTAAGAATATACATCTGTATGGGCTGAATTTTTATGAGCCCATATGATCATATCCCATATATTTTAGAATAAGAATATAAGAGCTCAGCAGGGCTCAGAAAAAGAAAAAAATGTGAGAAAAAGTCATATACTAGCAAGAATCTCTGCTATCCTGATAATAGGACTTTCTCAGCAAACAGATTCACAACAGAAGCAAAGAGCACATCCAAAATATGATTAGAATAATACAAAGTATTCTTGCTCCCCCTAATTTTATGAAGTTCTACTTCACTAGACTTCAGCTGACAGTTTAAATGACAGAATATTTGTTCATATTAACTTTAACATGATAGAAAACCAAAGGGAATAAGAAATTAAACTCAACCCCAATTTCTTAACACTACCTTCGTATATTGAAGTACTCATCTTTTTTTTCAGTTTTGATTTAATGAAGAAAATACTGAAGAGGAAGCAGTAAAATAACATAAAGTGTGCTAAACTCATCAGAGAAAGTTTTCTGCTACAGCACTGCAACAAGTTGCCACCTCCTTGAACACATGCCATGAGCTAGACTGAAACTACTTCCGACGACAGTCATCAGAGATTCTAACAATTCTATCATCCAATGCATATATTGACAGTACTTTACATTCAAAACATTTCTCTCTTTTGGTCTCAAATTTCAAATTTAATAATCTATAAAATTAGTATTGGGTTTGTCCACATAAAGAAAACAAAATACAACAGGAGTAATGCTGAGAAATAGGGAAAAAATGCCTCTTAATAAGATAAACCATGTCCACGTGAGAAATTTATATTCTGTCTAGAACATTTATAAGCTGAATTAATTTCAGCTGCAATTTTTACAAGGTGACCTATTATTAACTGAATTAAAATAAATTCCCAGCTTAAATAGGCAGTATTGAAATTATACACTTTTACTGTTATAGTAATATTAAAAACTTTGTCTGCTTTTGAATATTGCAACTAAAGATTTCAAAAGGCTTTTTCTCTCAAGTTTTCAAACCTGACTTTTGTTGGACAGAATGTTCCTACCGAGAAAGCATTCTGCTATTATTACGTCATCCCAATTTTAAAGACACTTTCCTGGAGTCCATTGTACCTGAGAAAAAGATGCTCAGTTCCTGCTATGATGCTTATCTCTGATTTAAATCAGTCTTCAAACACCTTGGCAGGTTCTGCCAGTACACAGCTTTAGGCAATGCATTTCTAACCATGTCCCATAGGACTAGCTAGGGAGAAACGCCCACCCAATAGTACACATTTGTCATACGTAATGATCACATTCATCACGGGAAGTCTGTACCTGTGCATAATATATCTTCCTCCTCTTCTCCTCCTCTCCCCTCCCCTCTCTCCAATCCTCCTTCCCCTACCATTTACAAAAGCTCTATCTCCACTGTTTTCCTTTAATTCTACCTATTTTTAAAATCTGTTTTCCCTTCCTTCCCTCACTCCTACTCCCTACTGTGCTCAGCATGGCACTGGGAGACACACTTAAGGACCAATGGAACAGAACAGGAGATGCGGAAACAACTCCAAGGTCACTGATCCACCCTGTCTTTGACAAAGGGACCAAACACTTTCGATGGAAGGGAGACAACCTCTTAAATAAGCAGTGCTGGGAAAGCTGCCTTCTAAGGGTTGGTGAATGAACCTATCTTATCTCTCACCATGTACTAGATTAAGATAAAAATTTATCAGATGTCTACATATTACAGCAGAAAAAATCTGCTAGAAGATATAATATGTAGAACTTTTGAAAACAGGTGTAGGCAAAGATTTTATGAACAAAACTCTGACTGCAAGGGAAATATTACAGAGTTAACAAATAGGATCATATCAAATTAAAAAGCTTCCATATAGCAAAGGAAAGCACCAACAGAGTGAAGGGACAACTCACACAATGGAAAAGTTTTTGCCAGCTACTCCTCAAACAGAGGAGTATTATCTATAATATTATAAAGGACTCAAAAAATTAGACTAAAAAAATCTAAAGACCCAATCCAAAAATGCATATCTGAAATGAATAGACATCTCTCAAATGAAGAAGTACGAACAGCAAATAAATACATAACAAAACTCAAAAACTTCAATGTCACTAATCATTTGGGAAACACAATTTAAAACAACATTGGGATTCCATCTCACTTTGGGAAGAATGGCCATCATCAAGAAATCAACCAATACTATGTGTTCATGAGACCGTGAGGAAAAAGAAACCCTTCTCTACTGCTGGTGGGAGAGTAGACTGGTGCAACCACTATGGAAATCAGCATGAAGATTCCTCAAAAAAATAAAACCTCGAAGTTCCATTTGATCCAGCTGTTCCCTGTCTAGGTAGCTTCTTTCTCCCATTCTTATCCCCAGACAACCAGAATTGAGAAGTTGTCTTGGTTGCTTTTTTCTCATTGCTGAGACAAAATACCCAACACCCAAAATGAAGGAAGGAAAGGTTTATTTAGCTTACAGTTTGTGCAGGTTTCAGTGCATACTTGGCTGCTTCAGAGGCAGAGTGGCACATGGCAGAGTGCAACAGTTCATGGTGGCGGTACACAGCAAAGCAACAAGCACAAGAAGGGAGGAATGGCGGCAAGCAGCCTCTTTCTCTCCCTTACATATACAAACTATCTGCCCTAGGGAGGGTATAGCTCTCACACCCACAGTCCCAGCATTGGACCATGGATCAGTCATAAACTCTAAAAGCCACCCCATAACTGCATGAGGATTTGAGGGGGACATGCAGACACAAACCATAACAGGAGTTTAGGGACTTCTAAAGCCTTAATGCCTGGCTTCTTTGAGACAGTACTAAGTGTTCTGACCACAAAGCAGGCACCCACAGGCTGGGTTTTCTTGTAACTAAGGGTGGAAACAATAGTACAAAAAAATGCACAATGATGGCCTGAGAACTCCTCCCTCCAAGACAGAAGGGAGGTTTTGCGAGGGTTCTTTTAAAGGCTTAACTTAGGTTTCACACCACAGAAATTAGACAGCCATAGGATGATACTCAATCGGTTAGTATACGTATCAATCAATCCAGAAATATTTATTGAACACATGCTACACACCAGACAGTGGAAATTAAAGAATGACTGGAACAGGTAGGATCTTCCAAATGCACCTAGGAGGGAGTGAGTCCCTTAAACACAGACCAAAGTGTAATCTCAGTGCTGTGCTGGCCAGAGGGACCGGGCTGGGCAGGGAGGAAAGAATAAGGTGCGGCTCCCTGGCGAGGACAGGGAAGAACCTGGGGTATCTGGAGAAACTACACAAGGGAAGTATTTGGGAACTTTGTCAGACGCAGAGTGTGCTGGCGAAGAGAAAAGAAAAGTGGTAATGACAAGTATTTAGTATGTGACAGGAACTGTGCATTTGTTTGCTCAATTAATGCTTACGACCAAGCATCACTGGGTTAGACAGCACCCTCACTGGACAAGGAGGAGACCTGGGTGCAGAAGGTCACCACTGATCAGGTGGTCCACAGCAGAGATGCTCCACTTGGATAACCCCCTCCCACACTCTCCCGGAAGCCCAGTCCTGGCTACTCAAAAAAAAAAAAGGCAAGGAGGGAGGAGGGAAGGTGGGAAAAAGATGCCAGTCAGCAACAGCCAACTCCTCCTCAGAGAGCAGTATTTGTGGAACAGCAAGGCAATTTTCTGTTTATCTTTTTAAAGGGCACCATGTGACTTTTCCTGGTCATAAGTTAGTACTGTGTGTCTCAGACCACACCATCACAGCCACATTTGTAGGTCAATATTTGCTACGTTGAAGGAAATTATGCTGAGCCTATGTGAATGCATGAAGAGCCTGGCTTTATTCTGTTCTTCAGACTTAGCCATTCTTCAGCTGGGAGGAAGACCTTGGTCCCATTCCCAACTGCCCACACCCCTCCCTCTGCTCCTCAGATCAATTGTTTAAACCAAACAAGCCCCGTAGGTCACTAATGCCTGTTTTTGGATTAGCTGGACAGACTGATAATTTCCACTTTGAAACTTGCATTCCTCAGACACAGCTGGAAGCAAGGAGCCTCACAGCCTCTTCTCGGAGTTGGCAGCTCAGAGGTGTCCCTGGGCCAGCGAATCAGGGTCACCTGGGGGCTGATCAGAAACACTTGTCTTGGCTCTCAGCACAGAGCTGCTGCGTCAGAATGTGTGAACTAAACAAAACTTCATGTGACTCTTAGCTCCTTCAGGTTTAGGAAGCACAGGTTTAGGACAGCAATGCTGCGATACGCTAACAGATGTAAAGTCCTTCTGCAAGGCATCTACTTGCCAGCTCAAAATTAGGATGCTGCTCCTAACCCCATGCTAATGCGCACTCCAACTCTCATGAGTGTTGCCAGCACTGCTGTCCAAGTGTCTTTCCGCCTTCTGCTCCTAACAGCCACAGACAGTTTACAAGAACGGGGAGCAGGGAGATTAGGTGACCCTGAGGAAGGAATTTTGGAAATGCTGAAGGATTAAGTACAGGTTTGGGGTCTGGATCGATTTTGAATTTGAACATCGGCTTTGCTTTTGAGTAGGTGTGTGGTCTGGTCCACGATACTAACCTCTCTGAGTCTTAATTATCTGAAACTGAAGACCATATCATAAGTTATCTCAAGCTGAAGACAATAATATTATAAATGCTTTGAAAGAGATTTATGAGCATCAAGGTACCCAGCACATTAGGCACAGTGTGGTCTTTAATCTAGAATAAGGGGAATGAAGGCGAAGGTATGCTGGATGGTTACTACGCAAAGTGTAACAGAGCAGCAGAGATTTACTTACATGTCTACCATGCTGCTGATCTTTATCACGTGTTAAAAATTAAACAAATACAATAAATAATACAGTGCCAAATTTTTCATTATTTTTTTCCTGCTTATAAAAAGGCATATGTGTCGCTAAAGTTTTTAAAAATTACAAAAAAATCAAGATGCAAGTAAAATATCAATTATTCTACTTAGAGGAAAAGAACAAAAATATTTTAGGGTTCAATTTATAAATGTTTATTATTGCATATATATGTGTTTATGCAAAGAATATTAGATTTGGAAAATGTTTTCTAACTTGCTTTGTTCACCTACACAAACAACTTAGCATCACACCGAAAATACAGGCGTTGGAATCACATTGACTGTACTCAGATCCTGTCTCCGTCCCTGAGCACCTGTACAATCCCAGGGAGGACACCTCACCTTGCTGTGATTCAGATCCTTCATCTGTACGATGGGAAAAAACGATATAACCTTATAGGTTTGGCGAAGAGTTAAATCAGGTAGTTTCTATAAAAACAAAATACTATCTCATAAGAAATTCTAATAAAGTACCTATTTTAATTATTAGCTCTATTTTATGAATATCCATTGTCATAAAATATTCTCCTATAATTTTTAAAATTATTTTTCTGATGGCTATGTTTAACAGAATTTTTCTTTGAAAATATGCATTTAATTTTAAAGCTGGGTGCTTTTTCCTTCTATTAAGGAATAATCCTGCCATGTCTTGACTTCTAAGGACATGTTTTTCAACGTTTCCTTAGGATTCATTTTTAGAATTAGTATTTTATTTAAGCAACATTATCATTTACTAAGTGTGAAGTTATGGTAGGATTTGCTGTGGGACAAGCAACAGAACTCAGATCTGCTGGGGATGCCGGTAAAGCCGAGAGGTTTGCACGCCTCTGAGGAATCTATCCAAAGACACGGAGGGAGAGAGAGACAGACAGCGGCGTTCATCTACGTGGAAACGGTGTGGCTGGAGCACGGCTAACCACGGCTATGACTCAGGGAGGGGCCCACCAGGCCTCTGCACTGTGCGGTACGTAGGAGCAGTCAGAGAGTGAATGATGGTGAAAGGCGAGGTTGGTGTGTTACGTTGTCACTGTTCAAACTCCAGACGAGTCCTGCACATGTCCTCAGCCAGTCTTCTCTGATCAGCACAGCGACGTCTCTTGGAGCCAAATAAAACTGGAATCAGATTGGCAGACGCTGACAAACCACACACGGAGCAGGTGTCCCTTGCACAGCCTAGTGTCCTGAGCCATCCCAGCCCACGTGCTCCCGTGGCCCGCACAGCGGGGCCTTCACACATGGCAGAACCTCGGCTTCCAAGCGGGGCTCTGCCCACTGCTTGGACAGCTTCTCATAACACTTGCCTGACCCTGAATCTCGTGCTCCCATAATGAATAAATGTGAAGTAATATCATGGGAGGGCAGCAGCTGTTAGGTCTCTCACAGCTCCCAGAGGTGTGAAATGAGCTATACTGGAAGGTCATATCTCAATGGAATGGTGTGTAATATTCACTCACACCTTTAGGGCAAAGGTATGAGATTTAATATTATCCCATATCCTGGAGAGAGTGAAATCAATTAAGTAGCAGATCTGACACTCATATAACCCTCTTTGATGGGCTATTATTGATGACTAGTAATATAAGAAACCACAGTTATCCATGAATATAGATCATTTAGTTTTATTAGTTTTATTAGGCACAGGTACAAAGACATTATTGTCAGTGTCAGAAGAACAATAAGAACGTAGATGAATGTCTTAAAGTCAGTCATCTCTGGATCAAGAAAAGGAAATCATCCACAAGGGATGATCAAAATGTACAATGAATATTTACATTAAAAGAATGTATTAGAGTAAAAGACACACTGCCATGAATTCCCCTCCAATTCTCCCCTTTACTTCAAACACACACATCCTATCATTCCTGCCACTGTCTGAAGCAGTTCTGGAGTCTTCTTTTGCGAGTATCTTTATGAGGTGTGATAAGATACAGCGTGGGCGCTGCTGCAGAGGGCATGTGACAGAAAGGCAGGTGCGTAAAAACACGACGGTGTACCCGCATTCACCTTACTCATCGAATCTCGCACAGCGTGGCATCTGGCTCTGGCCTGAAGTGAAAAAGACCATGGAAAGTGTCCAGATCAGATCAGGACATGAAGGTGGCCAGGGCAGTGCAGCTAAGACCTCAGAGAGGGTTTCCAGCAGGTGGCGGGTATGTTTGGAAACACTGTGCTCACAGGAGGGGGCCTCACGTAGAGTGACCTTGGTGACAATGTAACATTTACTGCAAAAATATTTTAAAATATTTAAAATTTAATCTTTAATCTAAATGTACATTAGATCTTTAAATGTATATTTTGATCATATACATAGTTCTCAGGATAATCTAAAGGATAATCTAAAGTTGATTTAATAATGTAACATTCCTTTTATCAGGACACTTAATTTCCATTTATATGTTGTCTTTTCAAGAATGTCTTTTCTCCCCCAAAGTTTTAGTTCAGCCTTCATTTCTGCCTTTGTATCAGGCAATTTCTGTTTTACAATTGAAAAATTAAGAATTTAAGAAATATACTGTAACATATAAAATCCAATTGGGGTTATAACTTCCCTGCATTTAATCATTTCTTAAATATGAGACTGAAGTCTAGCTCTGTGTAATTTTTCCTACAGTAATGTACTTTCCCTCAAGATTTTACCAAAACGTTTTATTTTGATTTTTTTTTTCTTTTTGGTACTGGGACTCAAACTTACGACCTCAAGCTTGCCAGGCAAGTGCTTATGCCACTGAGCTATATTCCCAGATCCAAAACGTTTTATTTTGATAGTGCAAAAACTATGCTTCTAGCCCAAGCTTGACTCTATAGTTTTAAAATATATATTGAATCTATTGATTTTTAGAAATTATTTTATTAATTAGACAAATATGATTAAGGACTTTGAGAGTATTAGTTTTTGCTATTATTTGTTATAATGGTAATCAAAATACCATTCTCCTCAAGGAAATGGTATTCTGGTACCATGCAAAAACCTTAAAAGTATCGTATCTAAAGCGAAACTGATCACTTTCTTTTCCAACCAAGCTTCCATAACTTTTGTTATTTTAATATGGTTCATGCAATTTTTGAAAACATATCTATTCACTTTCAGAGCATTCTGTATGAATCAGAATGCTCACACTGCAAATGTGAGTTTATGATGATTAAGTCCCATTTGCTCTTTTCCTGTGTTACACACTTGATTTTTTTCCCAATGTCTTTGAGAAATATTCATCTTTATGTCCACTGGTAGCAAAAATCTAGTATTTTCCATGTTTATCCCATACTTGCTTTGCCTCCCACTTTCCCAGCTTAATTCATGATGTCCTTGTCAATTCAATTGACCCCACATTGTTTCAAGTATCTAGTAGAGGGTTTATTCTTCAAATACTTAATGTACCACATTCAATCTAAAATATAGTGCTGAATGCTTCAGATTCATGCATGAATGAAATGCTTTAAGTCTCCTATAGTCAAACAACTATTAAATTCTCACAAGTCACCACAAAACCCAGAGGAATCTTCTGGATATATCTTTCAAATATCTTCCCTTGGCTTTTATTAGTAACAGGTTTTTTGAAATATAATTACATACTACGGAGTTAACCCATTTAAATGTATAATTTAATAGCTTTCTGCATCATAAACCACTATAAAGATTCACTCTAAAAGTTTTCATCATTCAGAAACTCTTTTCCCCCATTATTAGTTCTTCCCTGTGCTTTCTTTTCTGAGCTCCTGACAAACATCTGGCAAATATTAATGTACTTTCTGTCTTTAAATTTGCCTCTGCTAGATATTTTGTCTAAATGGAATCAGATCATATGTTACCTCTTCTGTCTGTTTACTTTAATGTAATGTTTCAATATTCATATAAGATATAGCCGGTATCAATGCTTCACCCTGTCATGGATAAATACTATTTCTTTTAATGTACGAATCACAGTCGTTTACCCATTCATCCTTCGATGTACGTCATAGCTATGATGAACAATGCATCTGTAAACACCTCCACAAAACTTTCTGGGTGGGCGTACACTCTCAGTTACCAATTTTACTCATGGTCTTACTGGATCATACTTGATATTTAATATTTTTCAAATATGCTAATTCAAAAAATGGCCCAACCTCATTGTACAATCCATAAGCAGTGTATCAGGGCACCAATTCCTCCACATCATCACCAGAGTTCATGTGCCACTTTTATAGCCATTCACGGGAACATGAATTAGTGACAAGATTGTTTTCTTTTGTGCTTCTCTGTGAAGACTAATGGTACTGCACATCTTTTCACGCACTGACTGGTCATTTGTATGCTGCCTTTGGAGAAATGCTCATTTAGATTCTTCACCTGTTTTTACTGGGTTAGTTATTATTCTCTTGTTGAATTGTAAGAATTTTTAATATTTTGGATGTAAATTCCTTATGAGATATATGTTTTGCAAATATTTCCATTCACTCTTTAAATGGCCATTTCATTCCAAGTTGTCCTTTGAAGGAAAATAGTTTTCCATTTTGATGATGTCCAATTTACATTTTCTATTATCATTTGTGTTTTTGATGTTATATTCAGGAAACGCCTAATGTCATGAAGATTTACATACATAACTTATTTAAAGAACTCTTGGACTTTACATTGATAATTCAGTATTACTGGTTTTTACAAATGGACTGAAATGTGTTCAAATTCATTCTTTCACATGTGGACACAGGTTTTCATACTGATTTGTGGAAAAGACTAGGCTTTGAATTTTCTTGACACTCTTGTCAGGAATTAACTTAACAAACTGTGGGGATTCCTTTACCGTCTATTGTAGTCCATGCATCTGTATTTGCATCCATTGTGCTGGCATACTGTTTGGATATTGTGTCTTGGATCTGTATTTGCATCCATTGCGCTGGCATACTGTTTGGATATTGTGTCTTGGATCTGTATTTGCATCCATTGCGCTGGCACACTGTTTGGATATTGTGTCTTGGATCTGTATTTGCATCCATTGTGCTGGCACACTGTTTGGATATTGTGTCTTGGATCTGTATTTGCATCCACTGCACTGGCACACTGTTTGGATATTGTGTCTTGGATCTGTATTTGCATCCACTGCGCTGGCATACTGTTTGGATATTGTGTCTTGGTAGTAGGTTTGACGTTGAGAAATGTGCTCTGCTTTTGCTTTTCAGGTTTTGAAACCAGGATGTGCACTTTTTTACTTTTTCAAGACTATTTAATCTCTTCTGGGTCCCTTATCTTTCCCCATTTGAATTTTACTTAAACTTATCAATTTCTGCTAGAGGCAGATAGAGTGGCATTTTTATATGGTTTGCACAAATTCTGAGGATCAATTTGGGGAGTACTTCTATCTTAACACTAAGTATTCTGTGTCTTGTTTTTGCTTCTTTAGACACTGGTGGATTTTGTTTATTATTACGTTTGCTATAGGTTCAATGTGTGTCCCTGGAAAAGGTCCGTGTGTTACAAGCTTTATTCTCTTTTTCTTGCCTGTTCTCTGCCTCCTCCTCCTCCTCTTTCCACCCTTTTCTTTCCTCCCCCTCCCTCCCTCCTGGCTCCTGTTGTGAGGAGTTTGCTCGGACATCTACTCCCTGCCACCAGCATCTGGCACTCTAAGGGCAGCAAACATGTTACCACCAGATCTTGGACAGTAACATCTACAACCATGATCGAAATAAATCTTTTCTCCTTATAAGTTGATCCAAGGATTTTGTTATAGTAATATGAAAATGAGAAATATAATACCCATCCTAGTGGACTGAAAGTTCCCAACTTCCTACTCCGGACCACAGTGCTTTCTCTAGCTGGGCAACTATTTACTTTCCAGACCATGTTTGTTTCCTATTAGATCCTTCACTTTTTCTCCTTCCTCATCTGAAAACCTCTTCCCTGATAGCTCTGCAAGCCTAAATGCTTTTTATCACTGGCACTTTTAGAGCTGGAATATCCCTCAGAAGGCCATGTGATGAAGTTTGATCCTTGCCCGTGGTGGTACTGGGAAGAGGAGGAGCCTTTCAGATGGTGACCCTAGTGTCAGCAGCGCAGGTCACGGGGGCTGTGTCCTTGGTGGCAACATTAGACCCTGGCTGCTTTCACCATGCTGTAAGCTGCTTAGCTGCAGAATATGTTGCATGGCAGGATGTGCTGCTGGGCCACAGGCCCAGCGCCAGCGGAGCCAAGGGACCACGGACTGCAGCCTCCAAAACCATGGGCTAAAGGAAGCCTTTTCTGCTGTTAAGTCTAATACCTCAGATATCCTGTCAGGTTAACTACAACTGACTGGCACAATCACTTATGCCTTAGTTACAGTCCTTTACTTATCACTGCTTACTAACTACGCCAGGGAGTGTGGAGAAACCCCACGCCCTTCATCCTTCGTTTCCTCTCATGTTACTGCATTTTCTTTGTCATTTTGTAAGTGCATGAAACATCCCACTTTTTGGTAGATTTATTTGCAGTCCACCTTCTTAGACTATAAATTCCAAGAATTTGAACAGTGCTTGATACATCATTTAAATGAGTATGCTCAGTGTTGCGGCACAGATTCTCATGAAGTCATCCTCTACGCTGTTTCCCAAGCACTAATAACAGTGCTACTATAATAATGGCGGATGCATTTGAAGTAGCACCTATGTGTCAGGCTTGGCAGTTACACATTTTACATGCATTCTCTGGTTTAATTTTCAACAACTACATTACAGATAGGTTCAACCCTTTACCCTCAGTGGACAGAGGAAGGTGCTCGGGCTTTGAATGGCAAGCAGCTTAGGTAACGCCACTGTCCAACTGACAGAGGCAATACCCAAATCTATGCAAACAGAATAAATATTGATCAAGGACTCTAAATGCTCCGGGCGCTGTGCTAAGTACTCTGCATGCAAAAAACTAAGGTCTTTAAAGGTCCCACCCTTAGGAGATGATAAAGAAAATGTATGGTATATTCACTATATAGACAGATTTGGATACCCTGCCAAGAAGTATGGTCTTATTCTCTTTGAACATATTAGGTGATATCAGACCTGATCAAGACAGAACATAATTTAATTCCTCTATTTTTTTATTAAATAGTATAAGACCAGTTTATGGGACATGGTTTCTTAGATTATTTAGTTCATTAAAAATAATAATCTTCTCTGGAGAAAGAAAATATCTCTTTTTGATCATGTCTTATTGTACCCTATAGTCTAATGGCAAGTTTTCTCACAAAAATTTAAAATTAAAGCTTTAGGGAGCACAGTAGATAAATGACAAACTTAACTGGAAGGCCATTAGTTAAAAACTTGAAAGCTAGTTTCATATGTCCTGATCCCAAAAGAATATCTTAAGAATAGAGTTCAGAGAATGAAGAATAAGGCATTGCAGAATATGTTACTGCACTTAAGTATGGATTCAAGACAAAGACTCGCTTAAATATAAAATAATCCAGTCTGTTACTTTCAGTAAGCCCAAAGAAAGAAATAATAAATAAGACAACTTAAAGATTTTCATGCTACAAATATGTCCAATATCTGTATCATATCATATTTGCCAAAATATACTAGTTTTCCAATTTATCTCCTGTTTGTGCAGAACTACTTAGTGTGTCTGCTTGGACAACTTCAAACAGTAGTTTACATGCCTGGTTTGTCTCCCTCTGGTAGGAGAGAGATGACTAACGCGGCCACAGCAGTGTCAGGAGTGGTGGCCCCGAATTCCTCGGCTCTGTGGAATCCCTGCTTAGTGCTCAGAGCCACTCAGCGTGGCATTTCCCTGACATGATGATATGTCACTTAGTAGGTATACCCCAATTATTATTTTTTTGCTTTGCTGTACTGGGGATTGAACTCAGGACCTTGTGCTTGCCAGGCAGGCACTTATTCTACTGAGCTATATCCCCAGCCCAGTATACCCCAATTTTAACTGTGATCAACCGTAAAACACATGGCCAATTCCTTTACAGCAAATTTTTTTTTAGCTATTTTAAATTTTAATTAGTCGTGTATCCAACATCTTATTTTAGACTTATTTTGAAACGTTTATTATATATCGCTTTAATTAAAATGAAAATAGACAAAATAAGAGAGTTGAACTGTTCATAAAAATCTTTACGCACAAAGGCCAACTTTCTTAATAGTCTTTTAACTCAGCTGTGATATCCACATTTCTCAGTAAATATCCTCTCTGCCAAATGAGCGCTGATAATGTGGCATTTCTAAAACCAGCGCTTTGCTCTTGTGTTTGAGAGGTTTTCTGGTTTGTTTGTTTTTACAAGCCACTGCCACTCATTCTGTAATTTTGCTGCTAGTGGTTCTCTGATCTTATCAGAAATTTCAATACACAGTTCTCCGATTATGTATGGCTTGTGTCCAGATGTCCTCAAAAGCCTCATGCAGTCATGCGTGGGGCTTTGCAGAGGTGCCTGAGTCTAGGGTGTGTGATGCAGGTATTAATGATGTGATGCTGGGATTGACTCATAGTGCAAGGGCAGAACTTAGGGTGCCCCACCCTTGCTGTGAGAGCTACCTACCCTAAGGGCAGGTAGCCTGGATAGAATGTAAGGGACAGAAAGTGGGCTGCTGCTGTCCCTTGTAGCTTGCTGCTTGCTATCTCCCTGTTGGGGAAGGCTTTCTGCCTACCCTGCTTTGCCATGGACTATTTCTCCTTTGTGATGCCCCCTGCCCTGGAGCCAGCTGATTTTGGACTGAAACCTCTACACACTGTGAGCTGAAATAAATCTTTCCTTGTTTAGGCTTTAGAGGTGGAGCATTTTGTCTCAGCAATGAAAAAAAAATAAAGTAACTAAGATTTCACTCTTGGAAATCATATTGCCTTCATTGAAACCTCAGGAGAGTGAACTCTCTGTCAGTCCAACTCTGCAGTGACCAAGCCTGTACACCCACAGGCGGGGGCTTTCACTTGCATGCATGCAAACCATTTTACGAATGTGCAAATGTGATTTTCAAGTTGATGATACATGATATTAAAGTAACAGACAAGTCAGGAGAAAGGCATGAAAGGTAGGTGGGGGTAGCATAAAAGTGATAAGGCCCCTAGCTCCCTAGCGGCCTGGAAATAGACGAGACAGTTTCATGAGAGTCATCAGGAGGCTTTTCCCACATGAGAACTATCATTAGGAAGCAGCTGCACACCAGCCTCCATTAAATATAATTTATTCTAGTAAATGAAATGTTATTCATTTATTTTATTAATACTTATTAATAACCGCCAATAGACTGAGTGCTCTTCCAGTAGCTGAGTCTACAATCATGAATTTATAATCCATAGGGCTCATTGTCTAATGGAAGAAGCCCACACTGTAAAGAGGTACAAATTAATTTAAAAAGATAAATTCAGAGTAATACATTTTGTGATGCTACTGATGGATAAGAGCCGGTCACGTGGGAAGTTCTGTAAATAGCTGATCCCGCAAGGTCTCCTTGAATGGTGCTACTTACTGATGAGAGGCACAAATGGGTGGGTGGTGAGCGGGCGCAAAGCCCAGCGTTGAAAGCACAGCTTCCGTTTAGCTTTCCTAAGGTAGGAGGAGACCTGGTTTGTTTCTACCACAGAAATCACTGTTGCATTCCAACTCCACATTAAGGAGAAGCATTAACCATTTCTCCTCACTAGAAAAGCTGCTCTCTCCTTCTCTCTTTGTGAGCCGATTAAACAGTAAAATCAGCAACAGACACCAGAGGATATTTATTTCAATGATTTCATGATAGGCTTGTAGTCAGAATTAAAGCTGAATAAAACTCACAGTTTGTATCTGATATCTACCAGTCAGCATTTTACCACAGAAGCAGGACTACGGTCTTATTTTACAAATATTTGCTGCACATAATTCCTTGTAAATTTTTCTTCCAGTCTTGTTAATTTTTTAACGGAAGAAATTAATGATTTAAATGTAAACTCCCGAAGTTACGAATCTTTTGAGAGCTTTAAGAGAGATTCACCCTACTCAGTCTAAGCAGAGGTTTAAACTTACAGCACACGTGGTGCAGTTTCACCTACTTGTCGCTTGGTGGCAGCATAACAAAATTGCTACGAGTGTTCCTGACTCCACAGAATCAGGCTATTTAAACTGATTTTAAAAACTCAAAAAAAAAAAACAGCGTTACTGCTGTTTTGTGACACGTTTTTTGCTGTTTTAAAAATTACTATGGAAAATATTTTAAACACTATATTATTAGTAACAATTATACTTATGTTAATATAGTGTTTATTAACAAGTATGTTTTTATTCTAGGGCAGGACCTGAGTTAAATAGTGCAGACTACAGGGATAAACATGGCCTCTGTTACCGACTGAGTTGTGTCCTCACAAACTCGCCTGCTGATGTCTTAACACGCAGCCCTTCAGACTGTGACAGTGTTTGGAGATGGGGGTCCTTACAGGGGCAATCCCTGAGCAATGAGGTCATGAGGTGACCCTAATAGTCTATGATCGCTGTACCTATAAGGACAGACGCAAAACCAGCCCTGCCAGAACTGTGAGGTGCACTTTGGCTGTAGCGCCCCGCAGCAGTTTTTTCTCACAGCAGCAAGTAATTGTGGCACAGTTTCTAGGCTTAACGGCTTGAACATTCTGAAGAGGAGAAATAAAAGCAGCCACAAGGACGCGGAAGACGGTGCGCCGGCTCGCGATCGGTGTGTGCTCAGGAGCCGAGGGGGTCCCAGCGGCAGAGGGGCAGCCTCGCTCAGACCAGGAGGGACACCGTGCAGCACAGCGTGATGTAAGTGCGTAGGTGTGCACAGGAAGTTCCCACGCACGGACGTGAGTATGGTATTTAGGGAGAAGACGTAGGTGGAGACGGACCGACTTGGGGTCCAGGCCCCCGTGCAGCGACGTTGCTCTGATTGCTCACGTCAGGAGCCACCCCGGGGAGGGTATGCTGGGGCGGATTTTGAAAAGCTCATACGCCATGTTAACAGGGTCACTCATTCATTTCTTCAAAGGAGGTTTGGTGTGCAAACAAAAATGTTTACAATCAAAAATATATATACCAGGTGAAAGGGAGAACAAGACAGCAGTGCAGTAAAATATGGAAACCTTGAGAACCAGGATGTTTACATGAACTAAGCTTAGTTTTGATCCTTCTGGAACAAGAGCAAGCCACAAGAAAGGTGGAAGAAATTCTGTTCTAAGATGATCATCTTCTGAGTGTCCAGGGAACGCCTCGTGCAGGGAGTAGAAAGGAGAATTTTCACATTGTAATTCATAGGAGGCACTGCAGCGGTAACATGAATGTTACCATCACAAGCCTTTTTTCCACCAACATGGCAACAAGTCTGAGGCCTCCCTTCATGTCACTGTCTTCTGCGAAAGTTGAAGACTTACCTTCCTAGTGAAATTCCCTGGTGGTCTCAGTAGGCCTCCAACCGATGGGTTCACACATGTGGGGGCAGGACTGAAGCCAGGGGTGAGGGCTGAGGCGCATTAACAGTTGCTGAACAACACGTAGTCAACTGTCTTCCCTAAGTTTCCCTTCTCTCAGCTGAGCTACTCACCAGAGATGCCGAGAGTGTGAAACAGATCAGTAACCTAAGCACCAAGGCAGCCAGACGGGGTCTCTCGCTGTCACTGTCATTTGTTTTTGTTTTTGATGCTTCTTCCGAGACAGGGCTGGCCTTGAAGTGTGATCACAATCCTGCGTAGGGTTGGGATTCTAGGGGTGCACCACCATGCCCGGCAGACAGGCATTTCTGAAGGAGTGCTCCAGCCATCAGGAGAGAGCTTGCTCAGAGGCTGAAGACTCACAGAGCAGAACACTTGCCTGCAGAAGCAGCAGGAGCTCAAGACAAAACCACAGCCACACTTAAGTGAGGAGCCTAACATCAAATACCACATGGCAGCGGAAGTAAGATACATTAATTTCCCCCGAAAAATGATTTGTCTTTGCCATAGTACATACTTGATAAAATCCTGCAGGAGGTACTGGTGCCCATTAAACAATATCACTCCAATTACACATGAATGGTACTGTTTAAATATTAATGAACCAATAGAAATACACTTTTACTATTTTGTCAGAGTCCATTAACCCCAAACTTCGATAGCACAGTATGAAAGAATCACACAGAGAGATAATTTATGAGGGTCATTTATAATGATCTCCTTAACTGTGTGCTTTAATTCTCTAAATCCTACAGTCTTAAATATCAATAACATCTATAAATTCTTCTAAATACTCTTCATTTAGAAAGCATATATTTGATAATGTTAAAATGATAATTTAACATAGCCTAGTACTTTTGGGAATAAAATTAACAGAGAGGAAAGTAATGGTTGCCAGTTAGCATTTACTTTGTTAAAGGATTTTATAGAAAAATAATCATCTATGGCAATGTGTTTTCATTAATTCTAAATTCATATCAAGGGCAAGGGATATAGCTCAGTGGAGCAAGTGCCTGCCTGGCAAGCAGAAGGTCCTGAGTTCGATTCCTGGTACCAAAATAAATAAACAAATACATAAATAAATTCATATCCAAACAGATACATCTGAAACGTACTTCCCATCATGAGTAGCAGTGAGCTATAAGACACTGTAACACTCAGGTTATCGGTGTATTCAGAAGAACTGAGAGGTTATTTGTCTTGCATTTAGTTCGGTAGCAGTGCACTTGCCTAGCACGAGTGGACCGTGGGTTCTATCCCCAGCATCACACAACAAGCAAAGCAGCAGGTGGTTTGAATTGGTGTGCTGATTTTATGATCAGGTGAGTTCAGTCAAAGAAATCCATAATTGAACCTTTATCCTGGTCTATACTATGATTTAATCTTCCTATAGAATATTTACTCTGAGTAACTACCACTGGATAACGTGTCGCAATTTGAATGGACAGCCTGGGGCCAAGCCCTCACATCATTTACAGACAGATATAATCTGCAATGACATTAAAGTCAGCTTGACTTTCATTTAAGCTATGTCTGAAACACATGGTGAATGTATTGCTGGACCATGTCTTCTTCTGTCCTAGAGAACAAATTCACACATGTGCACCTGTGTTGTAGACTTTATCAAATATACATGAAAGCCATGCCATGGGGCTCAAAGATCAGTCTTGTAGGGGGTACCGGGCTGGGAGAGACACAAAATCCCCATCATGGCTTTTTCCTCACCACCAAGCAAGGTAAATCTGGTACAACTATGAAATATAAGAATTTTAATAAAAATTGCCTGGCAGGTGAATTTCTATGGTACTCCATGTGCATGTATGGGCGTATATGTGTGCATGAATGCATGTGTGTGCACACACTGTATTAGTGTACTCAACATCTGAATCATCAAACCAAATACAAATTCAGCACCAGAAGAGGTGGGTGAGTATTAGTTTTAAGGTGGTCCCCTTGGGGTTGTGAAGATGGACAAGTAGGCTACCCTCTGTTATTCCCCTGCCACCTTGGGGAGTGAAGAGGAAAGGTTGAAAGTACTGGACTTGGGCCTCCAAGTCGGGCAGTTTGTCTGTAATGTTGTGCAGGCTCCAGTGGTGCACAGCATTTCAGTCTTCACGCTTCCTTCTCGGGTTCTAAAGCCTGGACCTTGATGGCGCCCATGCCTGCTGCCTGCAAGCTTCCCTGATTTCACCTGAGCTCTCCAGCTCTTTTCTCTCACTTTTCAAGACTATGAAGGAACTGCTAGACTGACACCATCCATCTCCACCAGGGAGCACGTGGTGTCAAGCCGGGATGATGACATGGCACCGAACCTTGACCAACTCCCTTTGCAAACCCCACGGCCAGCTCTGTGTGGGGGAAGATAAAATATCCAGTAAGAGCCCCTCATGTTTCTCAATCTCAGAGCGCACATAACATGAAGGAGAACTGCATTTCCTTCTGCAAAAATGGTCGCATGATCAGAGAACACTGAAGGCTTCCCCTCTAAAGGGTCTGGTGCTCACGTGTCTGACAGAGAACAGGGCCACGGCTCGGGAGGAAGTGACCCTTAACTCCAAAAAGCGTGTACCAACACCTACCCCATGGCGTGGGCCGATGGTGCAGAGCCACTGAGGGAGAGGAAGAGGAGGAAACTGCAGAGGACGAAGTGCAGACACGGAATCGTCACGGGAAGAGCCTACTTCTCCATTCATCCCCCCCCCCTCTCTTTCTTCCCTCCCTTTCTTCTTCCCATCTTTTTTGCTTTAGTGGTTGAGAGCTATCAGCTCTTGAAGAAAGAATTTGGAGACTGACGGAGCTTGTCCAGTTTTTCCAAGGTAGTTATGTTTCAGTATTTAATAGACAGTTTGGTAGACAGACAGACAGGTGGACGACTGATTTCAGAGTACGCGGGCCCTGATTTAATGAACCTGGCTCTGTTCATGTTCCTCCTGAAAGCCTTGATTAAAGAACATACTCCCTCTGCATTCTGTCGTGCTTTGTTCTCCATTATCTGGGGTAAAAATGTTGGCCAGAACACGCGAAGTGGTGTTGGACTAGTGAAGGTTGCAGGCGACAACACGGTGCCTTCGCATTTTATTCCTGTACAAATTCAATCTGTCCTCAAATCTTAGGTATGTATTTCTCTACTGTTAGAAACAATTTGATCCGGTTACTGCTCATCAGCTCAATTTGATTTTCACCCATTTTATATACACATATGTAACTTGTAACTTTATATAAGATTATTTTTAGAAGGGTCTAATGTTCCTGCTATGAGTTATTTGCCAGGCTTTAGAAATGAAACTAAATAATTCTGTAGCATCACGTTTGTTTTATTATTTGACATGAACACATAGGTTCATAGTGTTACTTTGAAATCCTCCCTGTAATATTTGTGTAGGTAGGCACCTGACCTGAACTATATCAACTTGAACTCATCTCTGTTGAGCTTCACTTCATTGTGAAACCGCATCTTTTTCTTTTTCACATAAAGCTTATGCAGTCCTAGTCTGGATGGAAACATCCAGTAGTTTGAAGGTAGCAGTAAACTGTGACACTTCAGGAGCCTTCCGTGCATTTAGGTTCTTTACTTGCTCTGAGATGCTATGAAGTATTCAAAGGTACTGTAAGAAGTGAAACTATGTATATTTCTTTGAACACTTTTATTTGATTTATGAAGAGAGTATTTGATTTTACTTCTCTGTGCTTGAATTTTTAGGCTGCCAAGATAGATTTATCCTGAAAACTCTTTGTAAGGGTGTCCCACAAAATGCGTGATCTTATACTGAGCAGCCAGAGTGTAAGGAAATTTACAATCTGCATTAGAACAAAACAGAAAGTTACCAAGGAGTTACTGAGGCCTGAGATTCCACGGGTGCTTTACTCAAGGCAATTTTCAAACAGATGCTTCAAGATGTTGACCCCCAAATTGCAGCATAAAACCACAGTTACAACTTGTGGGGCCAGATGGACACAGCTTTAATATCCATTCCACTAAGAGGCATGTCCTAACTGACTTCCTTTATTGCTGGCCAGATCACAAAGGTATTTCCAGAGTCAGTGACATTTAGCTGTCTAGATGAGGAGCTGGCATCTGGATTCCATGAAAGGCTTCACAAACATTATCTCTAGAAAGGGGAATTGTCAGACTAAGGAGACATTTCTGACCTCTACCTCTTGTCTTCTCCATTCCTGCATAAACTGCCTGGGGCACACTAGCTTTCCTCCAGCACCTTCTCTATGTCTGAAAACTGTAGGTGAAATCGGACCTCTGTGTATTCACTATCAAACAAACTCCAGGGTGCAGGATCTTTAGACAAGGGTTTAAGATCACGTTGGAGTCTTAGATCCTGCTGTAGATATTGCCCTTTCTTAAAAGAATAAATCCCCAAATGGAACATGACAGTATAGAAGCTTTGAAAGCCAAGGTCTCTTATTAGAATTCTTTAGAATGGCTAACAGTGCATTCAACGCCTGGGGAAATACCTTCTTGAAACAACTTTTGAATCTTACCATTTTTAAACTGAAGAGTAGGAGCTGTTTTACTCCAAAACAGAAAAGTTATATGGCTATAACACTGGTCCACCCATCCTCATCAATTCCCCTAGAAGTCTGTGAGTTTTCACACTCCTCTAGAAAAAAACATGGGTAAATAATTTTGTTTTAAAGTTATGCACTTTATCTTCAGGGACCTGAGGTGGGAAACTTCATGAATCAAACTTTTGAAATAAAACCAACCCACTTCAAAATGAAACCTGAAACAAAAACCTATTTCTCTGTGAAAAACACAGTTTTGCTGTTATAAACTGATATTAATATGATTGTAATAGGAAACAGGAACAGTGTTATATTTTATTCAGACATTATCATGGAAATATTGAAGTTGCCAACACATGTAGCTGAATTTTCCCCCTGCTCTTATAAAACAGATTTTGCTCTTTCCCTCTAAAACTAACATGTGTTCTCAGCCGAGAGACGAGTCACTCAAAACAGAAGGTGTTCCGCACCGCTTGGACTACTTCCCAGCTCCATGGCCGCCGGTGCAATCTTTGGCCAGAGATGCATGAGACGGTTCAATAGTGCAGGAAACATTCTTCCCTCACCCATCCCATTTAGTGGCCCAAATAGTAATTTGTTCTAGAAATTGCCTGCTGGTGCTATCATCTCAAATCCCACTTCAATTGGCAGAAAGGTATTCATGTCTACAAACACAAGGGCAGCGACACATCTATTAAGACAGCTGAACACTAAGCCACTAATTGCTTAAAGTAATTTGGGAACATATTTTAGGAATCATAACACAAAAGAGAACATTACTTAAATTACTACATAAATGAGAACAATCTGAATCATTTCTACCTGCAGACATTTCTGTGGGGCACTTACCTAGTTTATGTGGCACTACCCTCAGTGGTGAGGCAAGGCAGCTGTAAAGAAACAGTAACTTCTCTTCTGAAGGAAAGCAGGGTGATATTAGATCAGACACTCGCAGTGACAGCACTGCAATAATAAAGTTCACTACAATTATCAAGGAGAATTGCTCAGAATACTAATAAACTCTTAATTAACTCAAAATTGAGTACTTTTTTTAACTTTACACTAATAAAAAGCCAAAAAATATCCAAACACATAAAAGGCCCTGAAAATTGTTCAGTGACAAAAAACCGAAGTTTCAGTTGAAAATGTTTCACGATGACCTGTTCTCCTTGCTCCTTCCCTACTTTCTTCCATTCTTAAATACACTCCAGGTTATGATGCAAAATACAATTCGTACTATTTGCTATAGCATTTTCTTGGGATACCTCGTTGTGTAGATATTTTATGTCGTGTTTCACATAATCACATGATCATACAGGGTTTTATTTACCTACCATTCTAAACATGTGTGACATACACGCTGATTACTCCAAAGATTATAGTGTGCAGGAAAAAAGAAAAATAAAGGGCAAAAAAAGGGAACAAATTTGTATTTGTGTTAGAGAAAGAAACTAGAGGTTTGTGGATTTGTTCGGCTGCATTTTCTTTATATTACCTACAGCAATTTAAAAAAAAAATGTGCATTGTATTTAAGGGTTTCTTTTAAGATTAAAATATATAGTTTTCCAACTCACTTTCCTGTGGAGAAGAACATTTTGTCTTTTAAAATGAACCGAAACCTCTCACCTGAAGAGAAGAACCCATGGATTAAGGAAATATGTATGATTACCAAGTTCACCAGAGATGGATCGACAGCTGGTGGTCAGCTTATGACCTCCAGCTGAAGTGAGTGAGCGTGGCGCAGAGTGTGGGAGGCCCACCTGGAGGTTGTTGCCATCATCATAAGAGGCAGAACTGGAGAAGGATAATTCATGAATTACTAAAATGTTTGGTATCTGCCCATTTGTATGATCTACACCTTCGATTCTGGCTCAGCGAAACGTGACTGCGAGTGGTAATCGAGGCTGCAGCCCGAAAGGCAGTCAGCCCTCTACTCCCAGACCTTTGTCTCCCTTGTTGTCCTGTGTCTTACTTTTCTCTACATCTGTGGGCCCCTCATTCTCAGGACCTGTCACTATAGATAGAACAACACTGTTATTGAACTTGTGTTGAGGATATACATAGCAGCATGAAACATCATCCTTTTTTTAAATTTAGGATTTTAGGGTATCCGAGAGTTCCTAGTGACAGTGTATAAACTGGCAATATGATTGAAGTGTGACATTAAATTTAACTTATCAAGGAGTTCACTGATTATGATGTTCGTTAGCGAGAAAGTCCCCTGTGCATACTTGTGTCCATCATTGTGGAAACAGCTGTCCTTCACTCCCTGAATGGTATCAGGAAGATTGCAGCTAGAACAGTTTCTCAAGAGCGTTAAGTATTCAGGTGTCCTCATGTGCGATTTCTCATTCCACATAGTGTTATGAGTGCCCTAAAGATAGAACAACTCAGCAGTAGATGAAAGCATACATGGCACCTTTATCAAAGTGCCCAGAGGGAAAAGAGAGTTGCTGCTCCAGACTCAGTGTATGTAAGAATCACCAGGAAACTTGCTGGAAGCCCAGACTCCTAGCTCTGCTACCAAGAGATGTATCCCTAAGTCCAAAATTGGAGCCCAGGGATGGCATTTTAACAAATATTTCTGGAAATTCAGATGCACTTAAATAACATTAAATCATGCTTTGATTCAACAAAGGTAAGCAAATAATTAGTGGGCAAAAGTACTGAAGAGGGAATTAGTGAAGCACACATGGCACGGGAATCATTAGCAAACAACACCAAGATTGCTTCCTCTCTTACTAGGAAAGAGGAAGCAACTAGAAGGGAATCCCCACAGGATCTCTCAGAACATCTAGCCATTTAGTTTCACCTGTGGCCTTGTACTAAGTAAAACATTACTGTAGGGAGCTGCCTGTAGCGGAAACCAGTCATTCCACCCACTAAATATTTCAAATTACTTTGCCATCCTCCCCCCCAGCATGGTTATCTCTTTCTTCTGTAGTCATTGTCAACAACATGAAGCATTCTTGTGTTTCTTCCATATTATTAAAACATACACACTGAGCTGCTGTCTTAGTTTTATTTCTGTCGATAAAAATTCTTTAAATTATCTCTGGTTGCTATGCCCGGTTTTTCTCTACTTCCGTGTTTTCTTTACCCCCAAGATTTCCTCCTCTCCCACAAAACTTCTCACAGGAAGATTACCAGTGGCCGCTGTGTAACAGCAGCGGTCACTGTCAGCCCTTTGGTCACTCATCCCAGTGACCTATGGCCCGCCCTGCACTCCAGATCCTCCTTTCTTGGCTTCTAGAACATGAGGACAGTCACTCCTTCTCTGGACCCACTGCCTCTTGTCTTTCTACTCGCCCCATCTCCCCTGCCACCAGGCAACCTTCTTCACCACTCTGGCTTCACCCGTTCTCATCGAATCCCGGGCGATGCCCCAAGTGTGTACCCACCTCCAGCAAAGATGATCGTCCACCAGCTCCGGGCTCACAGTTCTCAGAGCTTCTATTGAGTGTTCGGCAGACACCTCTGACTTCACATGTTCAGAAGCAAGCCCTAATCATCTGCACGCATTGCTCCTACCCTTCTACAGACCTGCCTCCCTCGAGTGGCTGCTTTTTGCTTCAATTTGCACAAAAATTCTTGGAGTCACTCTTCTCTTTTTGTCATGTCCTATTTCTAATCCATTTGTGAACACTTTTGAGTCCTTTAACACCATCATTCCTGAAATCACATACCGCTTCTTACCACCTCCTCTGCTAACAAGCCCGTCTATTCCTTTCGGATCGTCTTGTAAGGTAGTGATAATATTTAACTGGAATCTGGATTAGGTCACTTTTCTGTCCAAAATTCTAAAATTCCCATCTCACTCACAGTCAAAGCTGAACCCTTAGAATGAGCTTCAATGGTAACATTAAGTCAAGTAAATTCAAATAAAGCTAGGTCAAGTCAAGTCAGAGCATGTCAATCAACCTAAGCTGAGGCAGTTTTGCACATGGCAATTCAGGGCACAAGTCACAACAGCTCAGCTCAAGTACCGCACGGTCACCACACTCACACCGCACTTCTGGCCTATTTTCGTCTAAGCTACAACCACACTGGCTGCCACGCAACCCCAAGGCTCCCAAGTCACAATCTTCTCTTCACACTATCTCCTCTGAAATGCCTGCCCCAGAAGGCTTGCTCTCTGGTTTCTCCATCTTCACTTAAATATAGTTACCCATCCAGTGAGCCTTGCTTGCCTGCAATCTCTCTCTCTCCAACATATGCTTCCCCCTCCTTCCAATTTTTTCATTAAACTCAAGAATAGGTGTGTTGGTTTGGGGGGTATTGTTCAAGGGATAACAATACAGGATACATATGTTACAAGATTATTTATAACAGTCACCCAAAGAATGATATACAAAGAGAGTGCAGAAAATCCATCCGTACATCAAGACCAAGGAAACCAGTCAAGGGTCTGAATCCCAAGGAAGTGTCCTGCATGAGTGCAGCTGCAGGCCTAAGGCTCATAACAGTGCCTCCCATGAGTCCACCTGGAGGCCTAGGGCCCATAACAATATCCCATGCAGGCCTGTTTCACGGATTTACACTGGGAAGGCCCAAAGGTCAGTGGTGGAATCTAGGAAGTCTATGCTAGTGGGATGAAAGAGCTGTGCTAGCAGGCTGAGAGATCTGCACTGGAGCCAGGAAGTGATGCTCAGAAGAACCAGAGCTCCCCCGAAAGGTACCTCAGCAACAGTGAGGTCCCGAGCTCCTCTGATGATCAAGATGGCCAAGTTCCCATCAGGGAAGCCAACACAGCAAGCTTCTTCAGGAGACTGAGCTGTGCACTTTTCCCCTCTGGAGCCAGAAAGCGATGCTCAGAGTGATGACCAGACCTTCCACAAGTGAACCACAGCTATTCGGAGTGCCAACAAGGTCCCGAGCTCCTTGCAGGATGAAAACAGCCAAGTTCATCAGGAAAACCAGCATGACAAGCTCCTCAAAAACAACCAACAGCTTCTACCATCCCCAACAGCCTTTCTCCGCTCCCAACAGGCTCCTCCTTCTCCAGATCTGCCTCTTATGCTGCTGGCAACAGTCCCAGGTGGGCGTCCTGCACCCAGCACCATGCTCACTCAGTTCAGCTGGGGCTATAAGCTGACCACCAGTTATCAATCCACCACACCCTTCTTTCTAATTTTCATCCAATTGAAAATGCAGGTTTTCCTCATTCATCCTGTTTACTGTTTGCCATTCCTCTGTCTCCTTCAATATACAAGCTGCCTAAATGTGGAGACTTTTTTTTCCTTCATTAGTTGGAAGCACCTGGGATCATGTAGACATCTAAGATGTATTTCTTGATGAACGAATGGCGTGGAGTACCACCAAATGTTATTATTAGGGGCTCCTTGAATGTGGATATAACTTTGCAAGTTAATATCCAAACACAGAACGGCAGCTGGTGATGAATTAACACCCACAATGTAGCGGCGTTTTGCCAGTGATGCCCCAGCTTCCGGCCAGCTCCTTCTTCCCTTCAGCTCTTACATACCATTAACAGGCACAGCACCGGGAAGCGCAACATCTGAGAATGTTTTGACTTGGATTTTGGTGACGTAATACTTTTTATCACACGGAATACTTTCTAGATGATACACTTTAAATGTATCTGAAAAAATTACAGACATTTTCTCCACCACCTCCGCTCCTAAAGATCACGTCAAGTTGAACTACACAGACCTTGGGCTCTCTCTGGGGCTCATCAGGGCATAAGTGTGCTATGACTAAAATTAGTACTTCTTGTAACCTGCTGTGAATGTGGTTAAGTCTGATGAAGCAATGAAGAAATACACAATAAGGATGCGACCTCCCCTGTCTAAAGTTCCAGTTACAATGAGATTTCTCAATCTTGTTTGAATAGTATCAGGCCTGGGCCCATCTCTGCACATCAGTACTTTGCACGGTGTCCCCAAGTTGTATTACAGTACTTGTATTTCACTCTCTCGCTCTCTCTTTGAATTAAGTCAAATGATTAATATGAAAATGTACATGACATAATTAATTCCATTTCATTTTGTCATTGCTGCTTAAAGGCTACCACTAAGAAAAACTTGAATTTAAATGAAACAAGAAAAATTATAAAAATTGAGAGAAAGATAAGGGGGAGCCAGCCCCCTTTGTCTATATAAAGGTACGTGTATAAGGACCTGTTAGATTAACTTTTACTTTGGAAATTTCAAATCAGTCTACTCACAACACTGATTTTGATATTTTCTTTTCTCCCAGTCACTTTGCTAGATAATTTAAACACATCATTTATTTAAACCAAAGTCCTAGGATCCAGAATTCTGACTCACAGAACACAAAATATCTCCTAAGAGTAACTGTGCACATTATCCAGATGAGACCCCTGTAGGGTTGTAGAATAACATCCCCAAGAAAGACTGTGATGAGTGTTCATTTTTTTCCTTCCTGAGAAATGACTCATCATTCTTCCCTGACACACACACTCTGCTTCCTCCTGGGTATCAGTGTTCCATCCTGCTCGTCCTCTGTCTTCCGGTGACAAAGTTCTAAGCCCATCAACATAGCCTGTTCTCCCGGGTACAGGGGTTGGTTTAGTTAGAGACGCACACATTACTTAATGAAAATCAAGAAGATACACTGCAACTTTTGTTGAGACTCATGACAATTTTTTTCTATTTTCTTTTGCATTTAAACCAGAAAACTTTGTCCTGGAGCTATTGGCAGCATTTGGGGGCTATCAAAGAAGTGCCAAAAAATGAAGCTACATGGAAAAAAGTGCAATGTACATAGAGAAATTGGGCTCTAATTACATCACTGGAGCTTTGGACAGAATCTTGCCAATCTCTGAGCTATCGTCCTTGTGGGACACAATAAATCCCTTATATTTAAACTGGTTTGGGATGCATTTTCCATTATATACAACATAGTCTTCTAAATAATACAAAATTGTTAGCATTTGAACTTTAAGCACCTCATTCAAAAAATATAACTGTTCACAATAGGAGTGTAAATTAGATGTTATTCATTTAAAAATAATCTGGTGCCTCCAATGTTCCATCCAAAGTTATTCAAATCAGATTATTTGTTGGGGCAAATTTAGGTGCATATTCCCTAAACCCGCTGGCAAGGCAAATTACTGCAGGTCTATCACAAATCCTTGTTCTGATTTCCTAATCTGAAGCAGAACTGAAATACAAAGTAAACTGTCCAGAAGACAGCGCTGAGGCGGAGAGAGGGACAGGAGGTACTGTTGCTGCTGGGGGGGGGGGCTCCAAGGGGGGATCCTGGGCACTAAGAGGAGGGGAGGGGAAGGGCCTGGAGTCCATACTGGTCAGAATACAGGTAGGGGTCACCAGGTCAAACAATAATAGCAAATCGTAACTTCTTATGATGACTCAAACATGGGTAACCTAAGCGCTAAACCAGTTTGGGAGGGCAAGGGAGTGATTTTGAAGCCTACTGTGGTAGGGTCTATGTCAAGGCTGAGGAAAACGAAACACATAGGTAGCATTTGTGAGCTACATAAGCACCTTAACTTTGATCCTGGGGAAATTCTACCTTCTGTGTCTGTCCATATTCTGGTGCCAACAATACAATGTCGCAAACCGGAGAGGTTACATAGGAAGACAGACCTGGACTCACCCTGTAGCCAGGGTTGAGGGGCTGTGCTTGGCAGTGGCCTTTCTGCTACAGACTTCCATGAGGACAGAGTGTGAAGCATTTCTTCATCCCTGGGAACCCTCACCAGCACAGCTTGGGCCTGAAGCTTGTGCCCCTAGCTCCAAGGTTATAGGTTGAAACTTACCCCCAAGTTTGCCACGGAGTATCTTGCTCTTATTATTGCATTCACATTGTTCTGGTATGTTGATAGTCTCAGGAACCAAAAGACATCATTGTATTTATAGCATTCTGCTACCAATGGTGGTTTTCCACCTGAATCACAGTAATTCAAACACACGCTGATGGAGAACCACACTCGTCTTTCTCTGAGTAGAACATGGCCTGATGGTCCCTCTCAGTCTGAACTCTGAGTATGTCTTTATGGAGATTAGGTTTTCTCTTGCGTTTCTGGGAGACTGGGGAGGAAATCCATACCTAAAGCACACTAGCGTCTGTGTTCTCTGTCTGTATCGTACGCTGACCGTCAATGACAGTCACAGCACAGGGGCTAGAGTGTGGGGTGGAGGGCAGTGTCCTAAGGCACCCAGGTGCTTTGTTATGTTTCATCTTCACACCAGTCTCAATGGAACAGCTGCCACTTTATGTCCACGTCAGATAAGGAAACCAAGGCACAACATGTGTACATCACTTGCCCATGGTCACAGGTTAGTATGCGGTGGGTCTGAAGTACGCAGCAGTCGTCTGATTTTCTCACTAGGTAATGCTCCCTCTTGGAAAGCCGTAGACTCTGTGGAGCTCTAAATATGTACACCCTGATTATTGTCTCTGTTATCTGAAGGTCTCACTTGGTCCTATCTGTCAGTATCTCATTATGAAGATTAAGTTCCAATGTGAGCTTCTAGGAGCTGGGGAGGAAAACCATACTATTCTGCATATTTCTGTTTTATCTGCATCTTTATTACAATCTTTAATTTTTACCTGTCTGGTAAAAATACCCATCTCTTTGTTTTTCTCCATTTGTCACTGTGCATGGATAAAATTCAGTGCAACGGTGGCAGCAGCACTCATATTTGAGTGAGTGCATTCTAGTTTATTAGATGGCTTCTCATGTACTGTTTTATGAGGCTGTCGGAGGAATAAGGACTATGCTGTGTAGGAGTACATGCATACACACATGAGCACATATGCACATGTAAGTACACGCATACATATAGCTTTGTATTTGAAGAAGCTTTCTTGTTCTTTCAAAGAAGTTTAATTTAGTTGTCAGTCTATTTTTATTCTTGGGAGGATTGTGATTATCTTCTTCAAGAAGATCAGTGACCTCAAATCAAATTTGTATGCTGCTCAAACTCCCCTGCTTTTGAGGCTTACGTTATATCAGAGCAATTCTTTCCCTTTAACAGTTACAGGTCATACAAGCAAGCAAAGACGGTAACTAACATTTATTAGGTGCAAATTATGAGGCAGGCCCCATGCAAAGCCCTTTATATTCCCATTTAATCCTCACAGTTACCCTGTGTGGTGAGAACCATGATTCTCATTTTATGGCTGAGGCAATCAAGGCTCAGAGAAGTAACTTGCCTGGGGCCGTACCGCTAGTTAGTAGAGGGCTGAGTCCAGGAGCTCATGTTCTCTCTACTATAACAAATTACATTTCTAAGTTAATGTAGGAAAAATTATAGCCTTTGGGATAGCTTCTGATTCCCCGTCGTATGTTACTGTTAAAAGTTGAAGTGGCAAATTGGAGTCCAAGCATAGAACAATACTGATTGCCCGGTAGGACATGAGTCATAAGCCCAGTCACGTGTGCACGTCAGACACACGCTAAGAAAAGCACACCAAGTAGTAAAAGGATGACATGAATATGAAGAATGCATTATATTCATCATATGTATTAAGTTATCTGTTCAACCTATAATCCATATGCAAACTTCACTGAGATAATTTACACTTTTTCATGTGAAGAACTTCGAAATCCAGTCAGACTTTATATTCATAGCACGCCTTCATTTAGGCTCACTGCATCTCTTTTTAAGTTTGTCTCAGTGTATATCTGCGGTACACAGTGGCTGCCTTCATGCAGGGACCTGCCACCTACAGATGGGACATCTTCACTACTTCCGGTGCCCCTCTGGAAGTCTACTTTCCTGCTTCTTGCCATCTCTGTTTATTTTGCTCTCTAATTGTTTATATTTAGGCCTCTCTTATTAGAGAAACAACGTGATACTTAACCTTCTGTGTCTTTTATTTTACTTAGTATTACAGTCTCTAGATCCACCCATGCTTCACACACTTAACACTCACACAAAGGTATCACAGTCATATATGACCTCACAGGTATGTTCTGGACTAAGATTTCTTCATTTCCTTCCCTGGACAGGAAGGCCCCAGGAAGAGTCCTGTGTACTCAAAGGCCCTCACTCCTTTGCTTACTTACTCATTTACATGAACCGAGTTGGGGATCAGCAGTGCGATTCTCTGAGGCAGGGTGACAGGTTATCACCTGGTTTTCCAGCCCTTCAGCTGTTGCTTTCCTTATCACTCTATCACCCATCATCACTCACCTCTTCCTCAAAAAGGTCCTGTGTATTCTGTATCCGACTCCTGACTGGCTCCTTTTCTACGCTGCAGTTCATTTCTCTGGTTCTCCTTAGGCTCCTCCCTTTCTTCCGTACAAACATTAGTACACACTTTCTTCCTTTTACTCTCTTCCCTTTTAGCCTTGATAAACTTCAACCATCACTGATATATGGAGCAAACCTGCAATGAATCCTCCCTGCACCTTCCCCATGAAACCACACCTACATATTCCATTGAGAAGAAGTTCATGATGACACATGTTTAGGAACCTCATTTGTAAAATATCACACGTACACACACAGAGGGACACACAGCACTTTCTGCTGATCACTAGTAAGTTGAGGGAACATTTCTTGTTCTCAAAAAATGGTGCGGATGCGGGCCAAGCAGGTTATATTTTATTAGTCTAATTAAGTAAACAGAAAGAAGGAAAAACAGGAAAGACATAAAAGTGTGCCACAGATATTCCTTTTGTTGGGTTGCATCTATCTCAGATTTAAACAAGCAATGTCTTGAATTCTATGATTTCCAGCAATACTACCATCAACATACATAACTGCAAACTGTGGGTAAATAACTAATCAAATTCTTATTCAGATACACTAGTCATGTGTTATAAACTGCACAGTGAAAGAAGAAAATGCCAGAGTATTTATGGACTTCATTGCATTATGTACTAAGATTCCTTTAGTACAATGTGTGCTTCTGAAAGGAGAACACAGGCCATTTTTCACCCGAAGCTGAAAGGACGATCAAGTAAATTTGCTCTAGTGTTCTCCTTTTCTGGTAAGTTGTCCTTCCATTTTTAATTCCAGTTGCTGTCTTTCCCAGTTCAAACACACTGATCTGGAGCAAAGCACACTGTCTCCGTGAGACACAGTAAAATAGTTGTGTTAAATATGCACAACACATACACACACTAAATACCATTATTGACTGCGATCTGCAGTTTGCAAGCCCTCTAGCACTCTGGCCCCATACTTTAGATTCTCTCTGTATCTGAAGAGGCTCCCCAAAGCCAGATAGGAAAGCTCATGGTGCTATTTGCTTTTTTTTTTCTCTAAAAGAGAATATAAATTTTAAAAGAATATTAAAAATGATACAGAATTTCAAAATAAGGTGTTAGGAAATCAACAATGGTTATTATATTACATATTGTTATCTTCAGAGTAGTTCCTCAGATAACCAGATATAGGCATGCAAAATTGATAAAAAGTTAAGCATTAACTGTTCCTTTCAATGAACCGATAGAAATTAGTAGTATAATTATCTTAGCTATCTTGTGTGCTTATATAGTTTTCCCCTCCTTCTTTCTTTTCTCCCTTCCCTCATCCCAGTTGTTCTTTTGTTTTGGGCAGTTTCTTTCCCTTTCACTGTATCTATTGTACTTTACAGATTTGATTTACCCTTTGAGTTTCTTACACTATTTCTTGGTGTCTTCAGCCAATCTGTGATTTGAGGTTCATGTACCAAATAGCTAGTCAATGCTTTCCTACTTTTTTTTGTTTGGCAGTACTGGGGATCGAACTCAGGACCCTGCGCTTGCTAGGCAGGCGCTTATTCCACTGAGCTATATCCCCAGCCCCAGTGCTTTCTTACCTTTACTACATCTGACCATCTCCCCTCAAGGGTCTGCACCAGTGAGTTTGGGATGGATGATACAACCTGCTCTTCATATACATACAGCCTCTTAAAGTTGCTTAAAAGGGACCAATAATGCCTATAAACGTTTGTGTGAATACTGGAAGTAGTTACTATGCACCACCCTTGAATTTCCAAGACATCATCAGACACTCACTTTTCATTCCAACTATTTTCCAATCATCACTTCACTTTTTTCTTAATAACAGGATTCTGGAATGTACGACCAGATAAAAGGCTCCCAGACTCAGTTGGCTTCAGGCATGCATCAAGTCTGACAATGGCACAAAGTCAACACCCAAAACTCAATAGCATTCCTGTAGACAAACAACAAACACACTGAGAGAGATTAGGGAAACCAGCTTTCATATTAGCATCCAAAAAATGAAATGCTTAGTAATGAATCTAACAAAGTAAAACATCTATACAACGAAAACTACAGTATTGAAGAGGATTTCAGAAAATCAAAAGATATTCCTTGCTCTTGCATAGGAAGAAAAAACACTGTGAAAATAGCCATACTCCCAAAATCGTTATGCAGATTCAATGCACTCCCATTAAAATACCATTAGTGTATCTCACAGATCTAGACAAAACATTCCTACAATTGATCTGGAACCAGAAGAGATCTAGAATAGCAAAGCAATCCTAGGCAACAAAGGAAAGGCAGGAGGCATCAAAATCCTTGACTTGACATCATACACTCTGATAAAATTAGCATGTTACTAGGAAAAAAAAAAACAGATCTGAGGATCAATGGAACAGATTAGAAGATGCAAACATAACTGCAAACACACTGAGTCACTGTATCTTTGACAAAGGGGCCAAACATCACTGGAAGAAAGGTAGCCTCTTTAATAAATGGTGCTGGAAAAACCGGCTTTCCAAACACCAAAGACTAAAATTAGATGTATGTCTATCAACATGCACTAAACTAATGTCAAAATGGATCAAAGATCTAAATACTAAAACTGAAACACTCAATCTACTAGAAGAGAAAGTAGGAAGAAATCTTGAAGACAGAGAGTTCATGAACAAAAACCAAAACTATACAGGAAGTACTTTAAAGAATCAACAACTTGGATCTCATCTTATTGAAAAGATTTTGCACATCAAAAGAAACCAACAGAGTAAAAAGGAAACCCATGAATTGAGAAAAAATTGTAGCCAACTGTGCCTCAGACAAAGGCCTTCTATCTAGAACATATAAAGAAGTTTTAAAAAAAATTCAGGCCCCCCAAAATTCAAGAAGCCAATCCAAAAATGGGCATCTGAGATGAATACACACTTCTCAGATGAAGAACTACAAATGGCAAATACATATATGAAAAAATGTTAACAACATAGGTCATTCGAGAAATGCAAATTAAAACAACACTGAGATTCCATCTCACTCCAGAAAGAATGACTATCATCAAGAAATCAATGAGTAACAATGCTGTAGGGGTTGTGGGGAAAAAGGAACCCTTTTCCACTGTTGGTTGGAGAGCAGACTGGTACAATCACTGTGCAAATCAGTGTGGAGATTCCTCAGTAAACTAGGATTAGAGGCCCCATTCAATCCAGCTGTTCTCTTTTGGGTATTTTTCCAGAACTGAAAACATCATATCACAGTTATATGTGTGCACCCATGTTTGTAGCAGTGTCAATTTGTTATAGCTATATCTTGGAAATGATCCAAATGCCCATCAACTGAGGAATGGATAAAAAGATGTGGTATGTCTATATAATGGAGTATTACTCAGCTATAAAGAAAGATAAACTTGAAACTTTTACAGGTAAACAGATGCAACTAGAGACCATACTCATAAGTGAAATAAATCAGACCCACATGTGTAAACATCATATTCTCTCCCTAGTGTGAGAACCTGAAAGAGTAAATAAAATCCAAAAGGTACAATAGGTGTTGTGAAAGGGAAAGAAACTGCTCAAAGGGAAGGAACAACTGGAAAGAGGGAAAGGAGAAAGAAAGAAGAGGGAGAATATACGTACATACAAGGGCAGCTGGTATAACTTTACTGCTGATTACTATTAGTTCATTAAAAGGTCCAGTTAATGCTTAAATATTTTCTTTTTAACTTTTTGACCAATTTTGCATGCTTATATCTGGTAATATGAACAACTAATTTGAAGACCACAATATGCACTATAATAAGCATTGTTGATTTCCTATCATCTTTTTTAGTGAAATTCTGTATTGTTTCTGTTTTTTATTATTTTTTTTTCCTCTTTAAAAATATTTAAAAAGTCTACAATGGCACATAAACAGAGGCAAGCATGGGACTCCGGAAAATTCTCCTCAAGAAGGCGTGGCTAGTGCAGCCTCGTACGTTGCAACTTCATGCACCATCCTGGCCTTTCAATGTGGGGACTCAATCTGAGAATGACAAAGCAGAAGTTCAGAGACATGATAACACAGTGGAGTTGCTATTGCAAGCCCTGGACAGCCCATTTCTGATTCCTTTTACATGGAGAAATAAGCTTCTATTGTATTGAAGCTCTTTTTATTTTGCTTTTTTTTTATGCAGTGAAGTCAAAGCTAAGCTGACCTATACCTGTACCTTAAAGTCCTTTGTAGAAAGGAGGGGTACTAGGTTTTCAGCAGACAGCCATGATTGACCCATGTTTCTCCAAAGTCTAACGAACATAACATTCCCAACACCTAAAGTCAAGTTTCAAATGCAATTAGTTAGTGCTATGCTTGCTTGCCTACTCTGCGGGGACAGCGATGACTACTTGATTGCATTTTCAAATGTGGACATAAATAATAGAATGAATTTGGTTTTTATTCTTTTTACCAGGCTCCTGAGGAAATTCCCAGGTATGCCTTGGAATTCGGCTGGTGTAGGTCATTACTTTTTCCTATATCCTGAGCCCTTTTGTAATTTTTTATTTTGAAACAGGTCTATGTGCCTAAATTACCTGGGCTGGGCTTAAACTTGCCATCTCCCTGCCTCAGCCTGCCAGGGTGCTGGAGTTCCAGACAGGGTCTACCACATCTCATTCTGTCACACCTTCTAAATGACAATCAGGTCAAACTCCCATAATTCCCTGGAGCAAGTCTTTAATAAGCTGGTATCACTTACTATTTTGGGGAGTGAAAGAAGGTAACTTTAAGAAATAGGATTCCTCAGGTGTACAAATCTTCAAATAACATGCACAAAATTATATACACAGTTGCTCTATTTTAATAAAGTGGGATAAGATAATATATGAGAACAATGCTAAAGTTAGTCAGAAAGAAAGCAATGTATTAGAAACCCCCTGTAAATTTACTCTTACTCTCAAAGCTATAGTCTTAACACAGTTTTATAGAGTGTGAGCATTTCTCCATCTCAAGTCATAGGTTTGACACACAAATATTCCAAAGATGTTTGATACTGTATTGGAAATTGCATATTAGGTTCTCATATTTGCAACTCTAGGTGTTTTAAGAAATTCTTGTGAGATTTTAATACTCAGTGAATACTCTTTCATGGTAAGAAAAACATTTTAGTTCTTTGTATACCAGATGGAGATAATGCCTGCTTTAAAATGGTAGGAATTTTTACTAAATTATTTAGAGGCTGAGTAGAGTGAATTGTTTATTTTCTGTTTTTAAAATTTCCAAGTGTCATGGGACAAGCTCTGTGCTGTCATACATTGAGGACACCTTACACCCCATGAGAGAGGGACCTATGGACAACAAAGTCAAAGGAACTGGTGAGTTCAAGTAATGAGTGATCACAGACCCCCATCTTTGCAGAACTGAAGAAAACCCACTGAAAATGCTTCCTGGGGCTTTCAAAGTGCTTACAACAAAAGCTGCTTCGAAACATGCTGGGGGAAGGACTAAAATACACTCCTATAACCTGTTCAGAATGGTACACTGTGGGCAGACTACCAGCTGCTGTGGGTGCCTTTTACTGGGTGTCATTATTGAATTTTGATCAAGGAAATAACTTGGATAAGTAGGAAGGACTTTGGTCCACTATAGATTTGTGTTACTAAACCTATTCATTTGTTTGCAATAAGTGATAGTTTTCACATTCAGTTTAATACTCAGCACCAATAAGTGAAAATGATGTATAAGAAAAGCACGTTTGAATTGCATCCATCTTACAGTTCATAGAGAGAACCTAGCCTCCCTGCTTTACCACTACGGCACTGGCCATGAGAAGAAGACTGCAAAAGAAGTGAGACATGTGACTATATTAACATTTTTTATCCTTGACATCCTTTAATTCCAACTGTACACTCAGCTATGTGTCAGTCCTCCTTAAAACTGAAAGGTGAGCTTGTCTAGCATTTAGTATGGATCCTACTGGAAAATGTGCTACTAATGAAAGAGGAAATTGGACAGAGAGGTGCTGCTTTCATAACACCACACCTTCACCGAGAGAGCAAAGGATAGATTTTTATTCCAATAAATTTGTTTGCTTTCATTTAAGAGCGTGGGTACCATGGTGATTATATAATTAGAGCATGTACCGAATTAGCTAGAATGCTTATTAGTTCTCCTTTTTCAGTGAATGTTGCTAGAGACAGGAAAAAGTGATAAATTTGAAAATTGACAGGAAAAAATATTTGAATGTTAACTAGACAGGTAATATTTACTGAGTGCCTACTATGTGCAACTAACTAGACCAGGCAATGACCTACATCCCTCACTTGTGTTACTACTGGGAATAATACGCCCGATAAACTGCATCCGTGGGCTCATTTCTGCCTCTCCTGTGGCTTTAATGTAGCTATTTATTTAACCACCTGGCAGCTTTATTCAAGTGCAAGTCCTTGATCCAAGAGCCGAGGGATGAGATTATCAATTTCCGAAAGAGTGGAGGTAAGAGGATGAGGCCTGTAAGTAAAAGCTGCAGCGCCGCTTTGGCCTGCAGTCACCGTAACTTCTTTTCAGCACTTTACCTGCTTAGTAGTGGCATAAGTGAATGATTAGTTTAAGCCATTGTTATTTAAAGAACAAAGAGCTTTGCATTCATTCCATCCAGGGTTTTATAATTTGGGAGGTAACTGGACAAAGGCAGAGAGAAATCTCAAGTGTCACATAACTGTCAGTGATAGTGGAAGGAGTAAAACTCAGCTCCTAGGTTTTTCTGCTTGTGAATGTCCTGAGGTCCCAGATGTCACCTCCAAATCTGATCTGTTAAACATAATCTTCAGAGACACTGGGTAGTTGTACCAAGAGACCAGACTCCGTGGCTGTACATCTGGGACCAAATCCTACCATAGCCACTTGAGCAGTTTCTTTAAACTCCTGTGCAGCAAGTATCTCATTTGGATGGGCAATTAGTAGTAGTCAAAAACAGTTCTGTGTGAATTACATGAATGTATATTCGTTGACCACTTAAAAGTGTGCATCCAGCGTTCCCAGTGTGCATTTCAAATGATGTCTGCCTTCCTTCATCCACGCAAAGAAATTCTGAGTGCCTACTATGTATTAACTAAGGGGATGGAAGAGCAAAGGAAATCCACCAGACCCTCCCTTCCCTTCACTGAGCTTAGCAGGGAGATGACACAAATTTGAGCCCAAAGGAGTTTTCTACAGAAAGTGCTCCAAATTATGAGCAGCTGGTGGAGAGGGCGGGGGACGGGGGGGGGGACAGTGGCCTGTCAGGGTCCCTGAGGGCAGGCAGTGAGTGCAAAAGCCAGTGGGTGAAGGTGAAGGTGAAGGTGAAGATGAAGGTGAAGGTGAGGAAACTTGGCCGAGCAGAGTGATAGTGGGAGGCAAGGAGCAGGAGGCATCGCCCAGGAAGGCCTCTGTAACTACATGAAACAGCCAAACATTCAAACAGCAGTGTGCAGCACTGGAGTACTTAAGCTGAGAATTGACAGAGAGATTTGGCTTTTAGAAAACTCACACAAGCTACACGGCAGGTAAAAACATTGCAAGTGCGTACGACGGAAGCCAGGGCCTGTGGGAATGGCTGATGCACCTTTAGGTGAGAAGCGATGAATGACGGCGACAGCTTTGGGGTGTATGGGGCCTTTGTGTTCTACTGGAGGATAAGCCAAGATCACGGGACAGCCGCAGCATACCTGGCCTCACACTAAGCTCTCCCCTCATGGAGAAGACTCAGCTTCACCCCACTATATGTTTTAAAACTAGGGATCAGGACAGCTGATCTTCCAGGGATGCTTCTGATGTGCCAAAGCATGTGGGGCTTCCACTACTGTACGTCCTCAGTTAAGTGACTCAGCCAAATCTTTTTATAGTAAAGTATTACTACTATTACTAGTAGTACTGTTATTATGATGATGATGTCCACAACTAGGCTGTGATGACCTGTTTCATAGTGTTACCTGTCACAGCACATGCAAAGCTTTAACACTTGTGCCTGGCATGCACTAGATAGTCAATCAAGTTTAGGGTGCAAGTCAACTGCTGTGTATATAGCATACACACAGTTTTCAGGAAGTCAAGTTTCAAAAGCAGTTCATCTTTAACTCACTGTAAGTCCTTGTATTTTCAGGTTAGAAGCCTCCTTACTGGTCCTTCATAGTACAATAAAATGCCTTTCAATAAACAAGGAAATAAAATAAATGCCAGTGCCCGTAGCTTTCTAAACAAGAGAATTTACACTTGGTATCTCTGCATGCATTCTCCTGCTATTTCTATCCTATCTTCTTAAATATCTCTTTATAGCTCAGAGCTAGATTGTTCTCTGAGAGACGAAGAGCTGAACATTGCTCTTCTCTTCCCTTCCTGGTTATAAAACACAGATGTGCCGTGTTTGTCTGCAGCAGCTCCAGATGCTGATCAGTCCACTCCCAGGAGCCTCTCGTAGACAGCCACCCATCCCTCGTCTCTGGGCAGATTCACCTCCAGACACACCATGTCACAATCTCCCGAGCTCTATGCCTCTCCCCCTACAGCCCTGTCACCTCCTACGCATGAGATGTCATCCAGCCCCTCCCTTCATTCATGCCTGCCTGGCACGCCCTTCTTGAGAGTCTCTGAAATTTTACAGAAAATGAAGAGAAAACAAGGCTTCGGGGATATCAATCCTAGGTATCCAGCCCTAGTTTTGTTAGCATTTCCCAAACCAAATGAACCGCAGATTCACATGACAAGCCTGCTGGATGTGTCAGGCACTGTGCTAAGCACGCAGCATAGAGGGAAGCAAGAACTGGCTGCTGCTTTTGAGTGATCCGTAGTTTAAGGGAAAAAGAAGACACGCCGAGCTGCGTTCAGTACTGCGGGAAAAGCGCTACCGCAGCACAGGGCGCCACGCACTGTGCAGAAACAAATGGAAAAATCACTATTTCTGCCCCGAGAGAGTAAGAGTGTCTTACAGACCAAGTTAGTGAGCTCCTTGTCTATGTGATTTTTGTGTATGGGTCATATGTGCATTTATAAATGAGGCCCTGTGATAATGCATTCACCAGCAGGCAATATTTTCAAAGTCATTAGCATCTGCGTTTGAGTGCAAAACTCTCTACTGGTGCCACCAGTGTGCTTGTCGTCATTATGAAAATTCCACGCCGTGGTGAGTTAGCAACGTGGAGCGCAGGAAAACGGGGGAGTTTCTTACACCAACTCTTACTGAACGTCTGATAATCTTTGCAAAATGTTATTCCCTTCAATTGTGAAACACCCCCCCAAATCACTGAACAAACCTAACTCCACATGTACAAACACACAGAAACATGACACACATACACACACAAGAAATCAGTTTCCTAATTGCTGGATTTCTCACTACACACAGAATACATACTAGACGCTGAGAAAGCAAGCTGGGTCTCTCCTTAAAGGACAGTGAAGAGGTCACACAAGCTTAAAGGAACAAGGAATATGAGTCTTAAGTTAATAAAGCACTGATGTTAGATTCTCATACAAAGTTTGCATGCTAGTTGCAAAGAGTGCTCAAATCATATTATCATTCTTCAGATAGTCATAAACCTGGCCTTTTAAGGAAAAACTGGAAAATACTGACTACCACAGAGGGATTTTAACTTATCTTGTTACACTAATTTATTCACTGATTTTTTCCCTAAGCTTTTCCCTCATAAAATTTAAGATATATAAGAAAAGCAAGTAAATGAGTCTATATTTTAAAACCTCATTAATTGCTGTGTGCTATCTCAAAAGGAAAGAGAAATATTTTTAAGAAGATTTAGGAAAGAAATTCTTCATAATAATAACTCAGGTACTGATAATATGCCGTGGGAACCTACTAAAAATATAAGTCATGCAAAGCAAATTGAGTTCAGTGTCAGTGCTA
Source organism: Dinomys branickii (assembly GCA_004027595.1). Lineage (NCBI taxonomy): Eukaryota > Metazoa > Chordata > Mammalia > Rodentia > Dinomyidae > Dinomys > Dinomys branickii. Next base: position 56,322 of record PVLD010002936.1, read on the forward strand.
CGTTTTCAGATGCTATACATCATGCTTTCCTTTAATTACCAAAAAGTCCAGGGCCACTTTTAAAATCAACTCCTCTGACACCTTAACACCGCCAGTAACGACATGGCGCGGCTGGAACAGGAGCTGCGAGAGCTGCTCCACGTCAGGACGCTGACCCCACGTAGCCTCGGCCTCCTGTAGGCGTGTGCAGGGGTAGCAGGACCCTGTCCAGAGCTCGCAGAATTGACACTCAGGTGCTGCACTTGCAGCTGGAGTGAAAGCAACATGTTTTCACTCTAAAGCCACAATCATGAGCGGAGGGTCCTTTCACACTGTTAGCAACTTGGGTCAGATAAAATGAAGCTCTGCATCATTGCATCCAGGCATGTGAACATTAGTGTTTGTCGTAAACATGAGGTAAGAGTAATGTGACAAGAATGCACATACGTGAAGGGATTCAGGGTAGGGGCAGGGAGAGAGGTGGGAAGAGGGTTGAAAGAAAACCAAGTGATATTACGTACATGTTGCCTCTCCCTGAGATGAACTTAAACCGCAAATATCTACCAATAAAAGAAAAATCTGGAAAGAAAAGAGGAGCAGTGCACTGTCTGGAGCTGGGCCAGGTTGTCTGAAATCCTGGATTTTCCTCTTTCCAACAGTGAGGTCTGGGCTGACCGACAGACTGGCTGGAGGATTCAGGTACCCTGTCTGAAAAATGGGAAAACAAAAATACCTACTTCCAAAAAATAGCAGTGAGGATTAACATTTCGTTCCTGACCACAAGGTAAACAAGCAGGAGCACTTTCCAGTACAGTAAGCCTTGAACGTATGACCATTCCAGGTGTGCACTTTCTCAGGTGTACTGTGTAAGACTCACTGTTGGCTTAGGGCTAGGATTAGGCTTAGGAATGAATCTGATTTATGAACGATTCTCCTGGAGCAGAACTTGTTCTTAAATCAGGACTTGCTGTATGATGATGAGTATTTGGTCATGGACATGAAGATGAGTACCATGAAAACTCTTCTTTTGGAAACATTTTCTCACAGACCATCTCTACGAAGCAGCTGCATGCAGACAGGCTGCTGTGCTTAGCACAGGTGATCAACCCACGACTGTGTAGCCCTTATGGGGCCATCAGGACACAGGTTCCACTCGGGTATTTTTCTTTCTTTTCTTTTTCCCTGGTAAAGAGAAACACCACCATTAAAGACTCAGTTATGATCTCTAGAAACTCACACACAGCAAGACAGAATGACACACGATCACAGTTACATGCGAGGTAAAAGCAACCAAGCACTGTCGCTGCTCTGAAAGGGCTCCAAATCCTAAGGCATCCATGAATGGGGCCTGAGACGTTGCTCTGTGGTCAAGGCAGGAGCTGGGAGCACACGCACATGCACACAAACATGCCCATACTTACACACCTTTTTCATGTAACGCAAACAACATTCTCTTTAGATGGAGCTTTACAAAGTGCTGTCAAATACAAAGAGAAAGATGGAATATAATGCAGAAAAAGCCATAATGAATGGTGTGCTTATTCCCATGTATTTTCCTCTGTCTACTTAAGTGTTAGAAATTTTGTGGGGAAAGCAATAAATTTTATATATTTTAAAAACATGTATCATAAATATTTACTTACACCCTAACATTATCTTATCTACCACAATTTCAGTGATTAAGCAGTGTGAATTTTAGATATATACCACAATTTATGTAACTGCCACTCCTCTAACACATATAAACTACATTTCAATATTTTGCTATCTGAATCAATACTATGATCATATATAGCAATGTGTAAATATTGAGTACCTTGCCATTTAAATTTCTATGAGTTGACCAAATGGAGATACTGTTTCAGAAAGTGTGACCACATTTGTAAATTTCTTAATGTACATGGTTACATTGTGTCCCAAGAGAATTCTCATCACTGGTGTATGACAGTTGCTATTTTAATTTTATTTGCATCACCAGTTATTAATATTTTAAGAAAATACTTGCCAACATGATGAGTAATATATAGCTTCTATATTATTAATAATCAGAAACAAATTATAATAAATGTGATGTTTTCTGTTTCACATTGTTTCAGTTTGCATGATTCCACTTCATGAAGTACTCTGCCTTAATTGTCCTTCCTGTCCCAGCAAGGAAGGGTTTCTAGTGGAAGTACCCAGGACCATTGCGGGTCACACCAACACTCAGGGGCCTCCTTTCCACTCTTCAGACTTGCACACAGAAGTCACACACATGAGAATATATTTATGATTTTCAATTCTGTGTTGAGGACAGGAAGAGAGAAAGATAACTACATGTAACTTAAAGTTAGGTCAACACAAATACCTGAAAGAAATATACTGAGTACATTGGAGCAAAGTAAAATCAAGTGCAAATTTAACTACACAGGAAGAAGAATCATTTGGGTTTTATTCTGTTTCATGCAAACCTCCATTGCATAAATGCCCAATAAGTATCAGATGAATATAAACACTATAGTGCAAATGGAGAACCTAGCCTGAGAACGACCATAGAACTGGCATTAACTTTTGACTGCAGTAAAATTTTTCATTTGGAACAGAATATTGCCTTTTACTGTTTCTCTCACACTTGAATGTTCCGAGGACATAGCTTGGTTGCTGCTAACTGGATCTGGTCATAGTTCTGTCTCACTCTGTAGATCTTGAGAGCAGAAGTCTGACTGGCTTCCACTGCTGCTGATGGAATTGATAGACAGCATCGTGAGCATCACTTAAGAACTTGCAGAAATATAACCTCACAGGCCCACTCTGGAGTCAGAAATGCTAGAGGTTGGAACCACAGTCTGCTTTTACAAAGTCTCCAAGGTGATTGTGATGATAAGATGTCAGAACCGCTAATCGAATCTGGGACAATTCTTCCTCCACTGTATTGTGCATGCACACATGTGCGTACACACGTGCATACACACTCACAGGCTTGACCCATTTATGGAGGAGTCTTAACTTACAGAGAAAGTGGATGCCGGAAACTTAGAGTTGCAGATGCACCATTTTGTCATCATACAGACCAGTGCCCCTCACGTAACAAAAGGCAGCCATGGACTTAAAAAGTCTCAGTTCCTGACACAGGTATGTTACGGTGCTTGCTTTTCAACTTCAAGAAACAACTCATTTTAAAGATAAAAATTGTAGCATTTCAAAACGTTCCTAGAATTGCAATTCTTTGGCACATAAATCTTCATCATAGAGTTACTAAATTAAAAGAATGTATATACCATTCCAATATTGCTACGGCAAAGGGAAGTAATATGAAATTCTACCACAGCACTCCAATAATTAGTATACTACTGAGCCCTCAAACTAGTGCTTTGTTACTTTCTGTCTTTGTAAGCCAAACGAAGTGAGAGCCTCACTGTGGTCACTACTGATCATGAAGATGCCAGGAGGAAGCCACCCTTATCACTCTGCATGTGTCATAGTCACATTAGTAGAGACGTGTGGACTCGGTGTTTGTTTCTACACCTGGAAATCCCTACGATGTTAGTTTCCTGTGCTCGACAAAGCCATGCTTAGACCCTGTCAACTAAATCCACTGGGCTCCATGGAGACCTGTGCTACATAAATACAAAATATTATTTTTACTCTTTTTGTATTATTGTGTAGTCTGTTAAGAGGAGGAACATATATTAAACATTAATAGCCTTAAAGCATTGAAAGCCATTTTACACCTTAGTTAATAGCAATACATCAAATGGAAAGTCACTGCATAAGGTAATCTCTCACTTAATAGTTCTGATTCTTCATCCCACCATCCTACAGATAAATGTGCCTTTTTGTAAAGAGCAAACTTGAACAAAGAGTAAATGCTGCCAAATTTGGGGCTCGGTATAATTATAAATATCAACAGCTAATGAAACACCATTCTGATAGGTGGTGCTGAATGCACCAAAGAAAGCTGCTTGCTAAAAGCCCAACCGCAGCCCTAAGAGGAAGAGAGGGTGCAGACTGAACTTGCCATGACAATGCCCACACACTGCCCCGGGGCTAAATCAGCCTGAATCAGCTCCTGCGTGCTTTGCTGTTTAGATGAGAGGGTCTCTGTACGCTGAGAGTTACCTCTTCCACCGAGGTTGATCTTTTCTGGCTTTTAGCTAATGGTGATTGCAGCAGCTATGGGTGTTGGTGCTGCCTAACATTTTGAAGTCCACTCTTCTTTAACGTGGACATTGTTTTGGGGTGGGTCACTTTAGTCTTTGAGTATCAATTTCTCACACACAAAGTGGGTGATATACTGGCTTCAAAGGGTTGTTCTGTGTATTAAATTACATACATAGAATATAATGAATTTTAGCATGGAATCAGACACATAATATATGTACAATAAGAACTGCTATTATTAAATATGCATTCTTAAATCAGATGCATAGTAAATCTTTAAGTAAAATTCCTTAAGCTTCTGTCAACCTTATTTGATGTTATTTGGACATTCCTTCTTTTTGATTTACTTTTAGGTAAATACAATTCTGACAGCAATTTATTCTGGGATTTTTTTTAATGACTAGTACAAAACAAATATCTGTTACTTCTTCACGGCCACCACTCACACAAGCTGGGAAGGGTTTGTCAAGAGGCCTAGAAGATGCGTGTGTGTGTGCGCGCACTTGAATTTCAAAGCGCAAGATAATTCCACTCACTGAAAGTCATTCCCCCTCTCCTCTTTTCAGCTTTTGGCAGAGGAAAATGAGCACTGCATTAAAGGCTTCACAGTCCAGGGAAAGGCGTTCATATGCTCCAGGAAGCTGTTAATGATTTCATAATCTGCAAAGTTTCACCGCTTATAGAAGTAATTACATATCTTATATGTGCATTTATATGTACTCCATATATTATTTTAAGAAATTTGACAAGCTCTGATACTAGTAATATTTATAAATCATGGCTGAAACGACAATAAAAGCACTCATGCATATTATATTTAACTGAGAAATGTAAGTATTTGAGGATATAAAGTTACAGAGAAACTATCTTATTAAGTTGCTTTATATAGATCGTGTCCCACACATTGCCATTTACCTATAGATTAGTACATTCAAGGTTTATTTATGGGACAGAAAGACCAAACAGTTTGGCTAAATGTGTTCATAACAATGATGTAACTATGCTGAAGAAAACTGGACAGGCAGTTATTGGCCTTGTGATGTTTGAATCATGGAACTTCGATTTTACCACTTGGAGAGCTACTTAGAATTGTTCACTTCCATTTCTGTATGATAAAGCTGTTTTTCTACAGCATTCGACTTGGGAGCTGGTCATCTGATAATAGAAAACGAGAACCATTTCAGGCACTTTACGTATGCAAAAGCCTGCATTGAACCCGTGACCCACAGTGCCTCCTTTGATCCTCATATACACCCCATGAGAGAGGTGCTATTACCATTCCCACGGAGGTTACAGGAGTCTCTCCACAGGTGCCGATCAGTCTAAGCCAGGCTCCCACACAGAACAGTACAGAGGATGAAAAGCTCGCTACTTCAGGAGGTAAAGATCCAATCCCCTGTTAACAGTTATTGCTCAGATAGACATGTGGTCCAGCTCTTGATCACTGTTGCTCTTTGGGGCTTGTAACTCTGGGACAGGCAATTTTAACAACCCAAACTCTCTCCCTTACCATGGCAGTCCGACGTATACTTAGCAGACAGACGTGAGCTCCACCTGCTTTTTTAGGCAAACTCTTCGCTACTTACTTCCTTGGTAGTTTCACAGCACAAGATCCAGAACATTTACCATTCCCTATTTCCCTTTCGGAATGAACTCCAGTTTTACTGTGAATCTAGTGTCAAGAACAATCACAGGATCCTTGATAGGGCTTATTTAGTACAAAGCACAACAGAGGGGTGGGGGATATAGTTCAGTGGCACAAGTACCTGCCTGGCAAGTGCTGCCTGAGTTCAATTCCTGATACGAAAAAATGTATAACGGAAACATTAGTGATGTTTTTTCACACTGGGTTCATTACTACATTACTTGGTCATGCCTGGGGCATCATAAGTCACACATTCATTTCCATTGTGCTTGCAATCAACTAGAATTCAAAGTATTCTGTTGTTACAAACTAACAGTGGATAAGACCCATGCTCCTTCTCTTACACATAAGCAGTCAGTCTTTTGAACTGGAGTTTTAATAACATTCATTACTTCCAAATTTCTTTTTTGGGGGTAAATTCATTCATTATCCTTTGGAGTCCTAACGAGTAAGCATTAGAAGGTTAAGTATACTTCCCCCCATTTGATACAAATACTCAAACCTTGATACGAATATCAAATCCTCACTCCGAAACTTCACTTGAAGAAAGTTAAAACGATCTTTGCACAGCTCCGAGATGGATTGCATTTGTCATCACGGCCCTCATCTCTAATGCCCGCCTCTCCCCTAAACTACTCCCCATCTAGCAATCAATTTCTTTTAGCTACTACTGCAAATCTTTGACCACAGCCCAGTTTCATCATTTAAAAATGATGACAAATGACTTCTAAAATTCATTCGTGGTGCTTCTGTAGCATTCCTCTTGACCACTAGTCTACCAAACCATCTTTAAAAATTTAGATTTTTATTGATAATTCTATGACTTCTTATTGAACCCTTGAGCAACACGGATTCAGAATTTTCTTCAGAATTCAGAATTTCAGAACCTAAGCTAGGTTGTGAGATCACTTTTTTCGCATTAATTTTGTGCTTTGGGATCAGTGTTGTAGAACCACACAAAACACGGGGTTTGAGTTGGAATTCATATCCCACTACATCATGGTTCACCCATGGATGAATGTCTGAGCCTAGAGAGGAATCTGGCTTCTCAAGATTCGGTCTTCTCCTCTGTAAGAGCAATAGCAGTGACACATATTGGTAGAGTCATTGTGAAGATTAAATGTGATAAAAGACCCTGCATAAAATTCTGCTCAATATATTAGCAAATGTTCCTTCAATAAATCTGCTACTTCTTTCAATGTTTCAGGGGTGGTTTATGTGAATCTAGACACCCAAGTCACTTAGAGTGCAGAGTCCTGACTTAATACCCTCCGATCTCCCTTGTACAAACGTTTCCTTCAGCGTAGCAGCCACACAGCTGTTAGACTTTTAGCACTTTCATTAACTGGAAGTGTTCTTTGACTGTGGTAAATTTCCCTGACATATCCTTCACAATCTCCTCTCTTTGGGCCACTGTTATTTTTCCAAGTGTTTCTCTTCTTTTACATTATGTCCATAATTTCTTTGGTGACTTCATTTGCATTTTCAAAGCCTCTGAGAAGAACCTACATTCTCTGGCTATGAATCATATCTACACATATTGTAAAATTATTAACCTATTATAACATCCTCAGTATTAGGGTGACCAAACCTAGTGTATTTTGGGGAAGAATACTATAAATTTTAAGATAATCTATATTTTCCCTCAATTAATGTTCTACCAGAAGTCAAGCATCAACCAGGATGAAACCCAAGTACTCTGTCTTGCTTGAGAGTGCAGAACTGTTTTGACTCTGCAGCTCCCATTCTTGGGGCTAAACCACTGCCCAGCTGTTTCCTAGGTGCTTGACATTGGCCACACTACTCAGACATCATGTGCCCCACCTTCCTTATCTACAAAACAGAAAGCATGTGTCATTGTAAAGATTAATAAATTAATCCTTTTGTTTCTCATAGTATTTAAAGTGGTGCTTTACAGATAGAAGCTACTACCTAAGATTTCTCATATTCAGTTGAAATGTCTACCCAAATAGGTGACACCTTTATCTTTTTCCTGTCTTGCATTTTACTAAAACCTGGGTTTCTGAAGGGTTGTCCACAACTTCTGCTGATGAGGTTAAATGATTCACTGTGACAGCCACACTTGCACACTCAGACATTCCTGTGCAGACTTGTGCCCTCCTGAAGTGCACAGCTCCTTCTCTGCACTTCCTCTGCCTTTTGGGCCAAGTGCATCTGATCTGTCCTCCGAGCAGACATAAAGAGCTTTCTCCTGGAGGGTCACAGGGGCAAGGTCATTAAACACAAGCATGTCACCTTCTATTTTTTCCAGCTCCATATTATCGCACTGATACCTGTATCTGTGAAGCTCTTCACAGAGTGTATTTTATTTAACATGCACACAGAAGACCCTAGTACTCTCATGTTTCGGGGTCCCTTCTTCATGAAACTCAGGTAGCCATCTAAGTACTTTTAAGTAATGTTATTCTACTTTTTAAGAAATGCATCAGGAATTCTGTCCATATTTATCAGTTCCCAGTAATTACCATCCCTGCCCCTTGTCAGAAGCTACCACATAATAAGATGGTTCTGTGTGAGGATAGTTACTGTGGCACTCGCATAGGGATTCCTTAGAACTTAATGTCAGAAGAGGGTGCCTAAGTCTTTAATATATCATTGCCTTGGCTGGATCGGTGGTAGAAATTCTATTTTTTCTAACTCTGTGTAAATGAAGAAAGGTCTTTTTGGTCTTACAAATGGAACTGTCCTTTCTTCTCTTGTCTGATAAACTGACTGAAGTGAAACTTAGGACCACTTAAATGTTTTCTAGTTTTAAAGAATTTATTTTAAAAATAAAAGAAGAAAACATATTAACAAACAGACATCCATTTACAAAATAGCATAAGAACAATACAAACAATATAGAGTTACAGACAAAGTGGTAGGAAATTAACAATGGTTGTTATATTATGTATTGATATCTTCAAAGTGGTTTCTCAGGAAAACAAATAGAGACATGCAGCAGTGATCACACAAGTAATCATTAACTGTTCCTTTTGGTCAAGCAATAGGAGACAGTAGTATGACTGTTGGCCCTCCTGTATATACATACATAGATGATTTCCCCTTCTTTACCTTCTCCTTTCCCATACACCAGTTACCCATTACTTTTGAGCATGTTTCTTTGATTTGGGTTTCTTTTGAGACAGGGTCTCAATACAGGGTGGCCTTGAACTCACTACATAGTCTAAGCTGGACTCAAGCCTGCGATGATGCTCCTACTTCAGCCTCCTCAGTGCTGGATTATAGGGGCACACCACTATGCTCAGCGCTTTGTTTTCTATTTTAAATATGAAATTGCTAAGGAACTATTTAGGAATCATAAAATGTATCCATAAATTATTAAATAATGCTTACTCTTTTCCTGAGTTATTAAACTGGAGTCATAAAACATGTTATGTGAATTCATTTAAATTATTGGAGTAGGCATGTTATTTTAAAAAGTTTTTAATTAATTTGTTAATCAGAATCATTTTCAAAACACTTACCTTTGCTATAAAAGATAACAAAGTTAAAACACACTAATATCAGAGAGCTGAAAATAATAGTAACAACTCAAGTGGAAGAAAACCACTTTTATGAAGTAGCAGTACAATATATTCTAAGAATTTCCTAAATAATCAGTTTATCAACATTAATTTTCTGGTATCCTCTGGCAACATTTCTTTCACAGAGGAATTTTCCTTTTTTTCCAAGATAAATTTAGTTAAGGGTGAACAGATTATGAATCAATAATGAAATACCTTTGCTATTCAGTCTCCCGCCCACCTTCTCATCCATTTCCTGCATCCACACATCAAGGAAGCACCTTTGAGAGATGGTGGTGACATTGAACAGAACAAAGGACAGAGAGTTATAAGACGTGGATTCTAGTTCAGCTTGTGCCTTTAACTCAGTGCTGTATTTTCCTATCCATAAAAGAAGATTAATATTGTCCCTTTCACTGAGGTGTGACTACTATGTAAAATAACGGATGGCCAAGTGTCTAGTACAATATTTACTCATTGAAAAACCAGTGAACTTGTTTAAGAGTCACAAAATAGAGAAATGGGTACTTCGGCTCTCATAAGGCTGAACAACATCATTTTGGATTTTGATATTTAATTTAGGAATTATTCATTTATTGTCTCATAATTTCTTCCACAGTTAATGCTTGTAAATGCATGTTTTATTATTTATTCACAACATAATGCACACTATGCACTTATTTTTATATCTGAAATGTTTCTCTTAGTTAAATATAGGCTATATTAAGAAAATGTTGTAAAGCACAAAAGAAACATGTACAAATGAACTAAAATGGAAAAACAGGCTTAATTCTTGAAGTGTATGGTCACGAAAATTTAAATTCTTCAATTCCTTTTTGAAACTTACATGTCTTTGGCTAGTTTCTTAATAGCAGAACCACTGCATCTCCATTGATTGGATAAGAATAAAAAAACCCTCTTAGATACTGACATAAAATATGCAAAAGAGAAAAACATGATCAAAAAGGAACAGAATAAAAATAAACACGTTAGTAATTTCGCAGGGTAGCTCTTTTCTCAATCCCTCACTATCTGATCCTCAAGCACTTTTTTATGTTTTAAATTTTATCTTAAAGCACTTTTAAGACATTTACTTAATTAACCTCCTACCACAAAAAAATAACACAAAACAAAACAGAAACAGAACAAACCTTTATTCTTGCAGAGAAAACATCCACCTGAGCCTTTGGCTAGCTTTGCATTCCACTTATATATCCCAGCCTGGGGATGAATATGCCTCAAACAGCAGCTTCACAAATGAGGACACTCAGAGTAAATTATTTTCGGGTTTGAGGCATTTCCACATGGAGTCACGCCCCAGTACCTTCCATCTACAACAGTGGTCTCAGTCTTACACAGCAATCTGTCCCATGGACAAGAACCCATTGGCAGACAATAAGCTACAGTCCCAAGCTTTTGTGGGAAACAAGCTGCAGGACAGCTCTCAGCTTTGACAAGCACTAGAGGACTGCTGTTAATTTGTACTTTCCAAAGTGAGCCACAAACTGATTGCCTGACAGAACACCTATGGGGGAGGCAGAAAAGGCTCTGGGAAATCTTCCTTTCAGTTAATCTTCTCGCAGCAGTGTCACCCCTTGAGACATTCCTTCTCACTGCTATGCCAGACCTTCCTCAGTCAGTGAGCAGATCCCTGTCCTGCTTTCTGTTCTTCTAGTGGACTGCTCTAAGGGTGCTGCGAGGTGCACAAAGTCAGCGTGGCCCCTTACGGTCTGACCAGGATGAATCAACTCAATTTTGTGCCCAGATATGGCTAAACTAGTTGTTAGCAGATGGAAATAGTCCTGTACTAGATGAGAAATAGGTACTTCCAGAACCACCTGGCTCCATGCAGCATCTCTCCGCAGCCCAGGAACTACAAGTATACCCAGCGCGGCAGTACTCCTCGGCTGCGTACTGGCACCAGTTGTTAAACAACCCGAATATTCCTCTGTGTCAGGCTATCGGGTGACTCCAAAGAAAACCACACCTATTTGAGCCAAGGGTATTTTAAAGAACTTTTGGAAAGAACGATGCTGTGTTGTGGTCTCTGTGAGCCACACTGCTCCTGAAATTTCACAGAGCTCAGCAGATAATCTCCAATGGAAGAGAAATAAACATGACCAGCGTAGGATGCTTCCTATCAATGACCTCTAAGGAAGAAACAGCCTGTCCTCACGCATCATTCCATTCTAGCCGTCTCTCCGTCCTCACTAGATGATTCAAATACAGTTTTCATGACTTCATTTAGGAATACTGAAATGTGGTCACAAAGGAATGATTTTTATATACCAAAGACTGTATAGTTATTCTTGATGGGAACATTTCTCAAACATAAGTGATTGTTTCCTTGGTTTATCTGGCTGGGCTATGATCTTTCTGAAAGAAAAACATAAATGTAAGTACCTGTGAGGGTCACTTTGAAGGTCAGTTTTAATGTGAGGAAAGCTCCCCTCTAAACCTTCAGAAGATATTCTGAAGATCTTACAAAACTGACAACATGAATCACCTCTTTTAACAAAAACGGAAAGATCTGGAATTACTTTAGTGTAGGTTATTTTTATCAGAGCAGAGGTTTAGGTTGTTTTCCAAATTGTGTTGTTTCTTTGTTCAGTGCTCTAGTGCATATCAGTAACCATGGTTTATATAGAGAAAAATGAAAAGTATGCTGGCTGTGATCTCACTCGTAGATGTAAATATAGTTAGAGAATTCTCAAGGTCAAGTATTGAAAAGTGTTTGGAGAATGTCCACTGTAGATATTGAAGAAATGGAAGAAAATTTAAAGGAAACAAGGATATATGTGGTAATATAAAACTTCTAAATTTTGGTATAGTTACCAAAAACATGAAAAAATAGGAGAGAGATAGAGAAAGATAAAACACATGGTAAAACAATTTTCTTGCCTTCAGGACGTAGTCATATCCTTAGTTGACAAAGGATGCATAAATCCTTTTGGAACACTTTAACACCCAGGATCATGATGTATACAAATACACTCCAAAGGAAGAATTATACGGAATGATAATTGAGAAGGAAATACTATTTGTCAGTTATAAATGGAACAAAAGACATAAAAGCTATTCAGGATTTTGGTAACCAGGCGCATCACTGTCCTACTTTATTTGGAGCGGCGATAGCTGAATAGAAGTAGCAATAGTTCAACAGCTCAGAAGTGAATTAGTCAGTGTGCTTCTCCTTAGTCTATGTGTGCCTGGCACTCTCTGTTTCCTCTCGCTAACATTATATTTATGAAGAATTACTCAAGGTAACACTGTCTTCTCTTTCAAACTGCAAGCCCCTCTTCTTTGGGGACCAGAACTCTACTGTTCAGCAAACTGCTTTAGAACCCAGCACGTGGACATTTAAATATATTATGACCAAAGGAATAATACAGCCTCCCAGCACTTAACTCATACTTCCGTCTTCAGAAATTCTAAGAAATTCATGTTTCAGAAGAAAAAAAGGTATACAATAAAAATAGATAATAATAATGGAACATTTAGAACATTGTGGTTTATACTAATAATATAATTCTCAGGACAGATCTGTTAAGAAGACAGCATTTTTATATTTACTTAAGAAAAAATAAATTAAGCCTCAAAGGCTCCATAATAATATGGCAAAAGTCACACAGCTACTAATAGACTCCGCCAGGAGTTGGGTATAATCTGCCTAATGTCTAAGCCCAAGTTCTTCAATAGCAGTATAGTGGATAGTGCTATAAAATGTGTATGGTAAAGTTACTTACAAAGCAAAAACACATTATCTAACTAACCATATCGGATCAGATGCTGTTTGGGTTCATGTGGTTTAATTAATGGTCAGCATGAAGGTTAAATTCTGTAGAAGGAGGCAGGAAGACATGATCATGCCAGCAGTCCCAGCTACTCAGGAGGCAGAGTGTGAGGATCATTTGAGCTCGCCTGGTCCAGACCAGTCCGAGCAACAGAGCGGAACCAATAAATGAAAAGAAGGAATGAGGGACTACCAGTGTTGCCCTTGCAATGTACATATTTACAAACTGAGAAGAACTCAACACTGTACTGTATTAAGATGAGAGAGTTAACAGCGTGTTTGATGTTGCATGCCGCAGTGGCTTTCCATAATTCAATCTGAGTATTTAACATTTTTGGCTTCCACATATAAGTGAGATTAGGCAGTATTCTTTTTTCCACATCTAGCTTATTTCACTTAGCATAACGTCTGGTCCTCCAGGCCAATGAATGTTGTGACAAATAGCAAGATCACCTTTTTTAAGGCTAGAAAAAAAGTGGTTGCCATGGGTTAGTGGTGTGATGGGGAAAAGATGGGAAAGGGAGATCAAAAGGATATAAAGTGGTAGATATGCTAGAAGAATAAATCTGAAGACAGGATGCACAGCACATGGACTACAGTTAATAAAATTATATTGTTCTATAAATTTGTGTTAAGTAGATTTTAGCTGCTATAAAAATATCACTATATGAGATGAAAGATACGTTTTCATCTATTTCACAAGATGAACTATTTCGGTGTCTTTATGCATCCTGTAACATTTTGCTATAAAGCTGAAACATATACAAAAAAGTTATTTTGAAATAATTGAATCTGAAACTGAAAACTGATAGAAATTCTATTCATTTTCCTCAGTATTTAAAAATCCTTATTAGAAAAATAGCAGCTCAGTTCACCAAACCTTTCAATTTGTCATATTTCCAAGGGATATTTTTACCTTGAAAAAGTGTAAACTTGAGAACATTTTATACAGCGTATCCCACTGTAAAATTCATTCTGCATTCTACACAAGTGCAGTCACCAACTGAAGCACAGAAAACTGCTGCACCGGCCCTGCAGGGTGCAGAGAACCAACTTTGGGCACCTTTCTGTATGTGCCCAGGGTTTACCTCACAGCAAGATAAAGAAAACTTAAAAAAAAAGAGAGACAGAGAGCGAGAGAGCCACTGTGTTAAGTAAGCAGTGCAAAAAGAGATGCATCTGGCCTTGAGCTAAGTAATCTGAAGAATGGGTTCAAATTTAGGGTCACAGTGTGTCAGTCCCTCTTGGTACAGTTAAAGATGATGTCATCAACCTGCGTATCTGTGCCCCAGACACCTGTCAGATCACCTGAAAGAGCACAGCAGTGAGGATCATCTGTGGCCAGGTGCTCTGCTCCTTGAATTGAGCAACGGTCTACAGAGATGACTACATAGGACAATGCTCATGCATAAAGCATGATCTAGTATCTGATTTAATGACAGGATATGTCTCCATCCTACTTCTCTACCAGGTGGGCAACTGAACCTTTTATTGAAAGGTGACGTTGCTCACTGCAGCATTCCTATCATGCAGAGCTGCGTGCAGCGAAGCCAAGCCACTGACCCAGGAACACCTCCCTGCCTATTTTTAGCCCGACTGATGATTGCGCTGCAAGGAACTAAACCATGGTCACGGTGACAGTGTCTACCAGCAGGCTTGGCAGGTGGTAAATGTTCTCAAAGTGTTGTCATTTTTAAAATAGAAAAAACCTTGGATTCATAAAGTGGGTACTTGTCCCCATTTCCAGTCCCCTGCTGTGGCTCTGGGTTCCTTCAGTTTGCAGGGCGGCACTAGGGCCAGGTTACTCGTTTGCTGCTGTCTTTCATGGAATTTGGAGAGGCCCAAGGAGGCTGCCATTGCTCCCGACTTCTCCACTCTAGTGTGTGGTTTGAAACCTCACACATCTGTCTTTTTTTCTTTCTCTTTTCAACAAAATATGACATTTAAAATAAATGAACATTGGCACTTACAAATTAAAGTCACCACCTCCAACTGCTCCAAGCACCGATACAATTTTAATCTCAAATTTGAACCAACTCCCCAGATTACCTCCCTCATATCTGAGTGTCTCTGCAACACTGCTGACTTAACATCTTTCTCTGTGTGTTCCCTTCATGTTCAGGTGAAGTGGAATCTGGGCATGTGAAGGACAAAGGGGTGCACATGAAATGTTCAGTTTGGTGTTTACCAGGTATTTCTCTCGCAGCTGTTCTGACGTCCTCACCTTGGGAACTGCTCCTCTTTGATGTAAGCGACATGGTTTGTATGGATTATGCGGGCTGTTTACAAACCTTTCTACTTTTCAGAACATTCTGTAACAACCACGATTCCGACCAGCAAGATCAACAGTGCACTTCTACCAAAGCACAAAGAATATTTTTAACCACAGCTTTTTCCCTGGATTCCCTAAACCTCAAGGGTCTCCTTGGATGGACTTCAAGGACTCCGTGAATCCCACACAACTGTAGGCAAAATATGATAATGTACATTTTCCTAGAGAAAGCTCCCTTTGTTTTCGTCAGATTTTCAAAAGCATTTGGGCCCTAAAACTTGCTCTGATCTCTGTTGTGACACTTTCTTGCTTCCTTGAGATCAAAGGCTAGTTCTCCAGAAAACCAGCCGCGGTGATGGCAGAGCTCTGCAGTTGCTCAGGAGGGGAGGCTCCCCTCCAGAAAATCAGCACAAGGAAGAGAAATCACTTATGTCATGATTAAGATTTCCTATAAATTACATTTAAGAGTATTTCCTTAGGATATGTGTTCTTAACTATTCTGTGCGAAAGGCTACCCAGTTTTAAATGTACAGTTTTCAAAACTAATTTTGTCTTTCCAACCTGTTCAGCATTTCTAATTTTAGCTGCTTAGTAACTGTGTTTTTTAAAAAATAATGTTGATTTACCATCTTTATAGGTTTAGAAAATAAAACCATATTAAATTACAATTCATTGATGAGTGATATTGACAATGCACTTTGACTTCACTCTGTGGTCGAGGCAGTTGGGAAATATTAGAGTATATGATAACTTTGCATCTGGTAGTGGAATAGTCTTTTGAGAATTTGCCCAAATTCTGTTCCTTTTACTCTCTCAATTTATGTTACTTGTATATTTCTAAATGTCTAGGGAATAAAAATTTATGTTGTGTTTTTTTAATCTAATCCACCTATTTGCTTGCTTTAGTTCTGCTAAATATATTAAATGTGAGCCACCAGTCATCTTGCTCAAGTTTTACTTGTCCTGATTGACCAAAGCTCAACCTTGTATCGGTGCATCCTGAGTTGTGGTCCACGTGATATTATTTGTAGCCTTTCTGCATATAAACATCTCGGCTGGATATAAAATCCTTGGATTATGTTTTCTTTCCTTGAGTAGTCAAAGGCTTTGCCCCACTGCCATGTCAAATCCCCCCAAGAGAAATCAAAGGCCATCCTGATTGCTTTTCCTACTGTACATAATTTGATATTTTTGCCTGCTTGCTTAAAGACTTTCAAAATTTATTTTTAATTGACAATAATTGCGTGTATTTGTGGGATACAAGGTGGTATCTTGATTTATGTATCACTGTAAAATGATTTAATCAAGCTTATTAACATATTGATTGCCTCACCAGTGTATGTTTTTTGTGATAAGAAAATTAAAAACTTAACCTTTGTATCAATTCTGAAATATACATTATGAACTCTCTTCAACACGTAGTACAACAAAAATTACTTTTCCTGGCTAAAATTTTATGCACTTTGATCAACATGTCCACTTTCTCAGTCACTCTCCTTCTCACCCCTAACTTTTGCTTTCTGCATCATTAGAGACTCTTGTATTTCCTAGAACGGGACTTGAACACGTACATCTTGGTTCTTCAGTGGGAGGGTTGGGTTGCCTCCATGATGACCGGGTCAGCCCTTCTATACATTTGATTATTGTTTTCTGTTCACAACTTTTCTCACACGCTGTATCTTTAAACACACTCTCTTCCATTGATTTCTCCTCCTCCTCCCACTCTTCTTCTGCTCCTCTTCCTCCACTTCCTCCTCCTCCTGCGCCTTCTTTTCCTCTTCCTCCTTTTCTTCTACTTCTTCATTTCCTCCTCCTCTTCCTCCTTCTTTGATCCCAACTATGCACTTATGCTTTTCCCGGTTTATGCATCTCTCATTTTCTCCCTAACCCCTCCATTTTTACTTTTTGTTGCATTGTCTCATTTATACACCCACGACCTTGCTATCCTTTCTATAGTGCCTATTTTTATATTTTCTTCTTACATTTATTCTGTATTTTCATGGTAGCTTGGAGTTGTCTTTTCATTGAATTCGGACAACTGATATTATTTCTTGCATTTATGATTCATGATCTTCTTTCATAAAAGTAAGATTATCAATTAACCTTTTAACTTTTTTTTGGGGGGGTACCGAAAATCAAACTGGACCCGCACTTGCCAGGTAGGCACTGTGTGCACTGAGGTAAATCCCCAGCCCCTTACTAACCTTTTAAAAGCTAAAAGGTAAAACTTCAGTCACAACTTCATATCTGCTCTGTAACAGCATTTTTCTAAGTGCTCATCTGCTGACAAGTTTATTGCTCTCTTTTACATTTTGTTCTAGTGGTATTTTTATAGCAACTCTGCCAGCTCCATTTTTTCCTATGGAAAGGGTTGATTTTGCCAGACATGACTTTTATGCATGAATTGCCTATTCGTCCATGTGTATGTTCAGAGGAGAAATGATCTTTGCAGGTGTGAACGTGTATGTGTGTATAAACATCCAGAGATGCCTTCTAAGCTTCACTCCTAAACAGCTATGACTGTATTTCCTAAATGCTGATACGAGCTTGCATTCATGGCGTGTCGCTTTACCTTAGCTTCATAGATGGAACTCACACAGATCCCAAAGAAACCCTGAGCCATTTTAAAGGAGCTAGTTTTTGCATAGAGCCACCCTGGAAAATCAGAACCTACTAAGTGAAGCAAATCACAGTAGTATGAATTTGAGCCTATTATTAAAAGCTTTATCTAGTCCTGATTTCTTACCTGATTATTCTCTATTATCCTTAATACCTAGGAAATGATAGATCTGCCCTCCCCAGCCACCTGAATTCCTGGAATGGTTCATTCCCAGCTGCTTGAGCCAAGGGAACAAAGCCCACTCTGCTAGGACAGGGGACATCAGTCTCACTTGCTAGGTCACAATGCCCACGGTGGCAACCATACATTCAGAGCCACTCTCACTCCCCAAGGCCATGCCCCGCTTCACCTCAGCCCAGCTATGCCCATCCCACTACCCTGCATCCACATAGGACCCAGCTCAGGAAATAGGCTAGGGCTTTCCTGTGGAGTTATGCATGCAGAACCCCAGATTCAGGCTCACTGTGTGCTGCACTGGGTCATCACTGTTTACTTAATGAGCGCTAACATTCTGCCCCTCCCTCACCTCCTGTCCCATTTGCTTCCCATTGTGATTACAGAAACTACAGTTCTTAGACAAGGGCACCACCCTGGGCACAGGTCTCCTGCCAGAGGGTCTGGGTCCCCTGGGAACTCCCAGCAGAGGCCAGGCCAACTTAAGAGCCCCTTAGTCCACCTTACTCACCAGACAAGGCTACATTTAAGGCTGTGAGAAGGTAATGTGATGAGTGAAAGAATGAGCCCTGATTTTCTGTTCTTCCAGTTAAACCTTGAGAGACTGAATCATCAGAAAGCAAAGGGCTCTGGTCTTGATTTCCATTCTCTGCAAGAATAACTTCCATGTCAACAGCATATTGCACCATCAACACCGCTAGAGCCTCCGCATACAAAATGTCCATCGACACAAAGTGCATGACTGTTCGAAACCGCAGGTGAAGACATGGTCTGTTCTGTGCGACAGTGTCCCTTACAGAAGAGTGGACACAATGCACAGTGTTCTCGTGTCAGTGCCAGTACAGTTTTTCACTGCAAATTTTCTTAATTTTTTTTTTCTGTCACACAATGACAAGGATCCACCTCATGAAATTCATCTTAGTCTGAGTTTCCAGGGACCCTAGAATCATACTCTGTGCTCAGCTTTGGTCATGAAGCTTTTCACATACTGCAAATTATTTTCTTTTCTGTGGTGCTACTCTTTCAACCTCAAAACACGCGTAATTTTAGAACTCATCAAGAAGTTTTTTTTTTTTTAAATTGCAGCTTTGTTGAGGCCTAATTAAAATACAGATACCTGTTATATATAATGGATAAAATCTGATGAGTGGAATATATGTGAACACCCATAGCGTCAACACCACAATCAAGATAATGAACATATTCATCACCCCAAACATTTAATTGTGCCTTTTTCATCTCTTGGTTTACTTTGTCATAAAATGGATGGAAGCATGGGGCGTCATCCTTTCACAGGGCCTGTCCTAAACTTCTCCATGTCCTTTAAATTTTAGTATATGTGCTTCTGAAGCCTTTGTCAGGAGGGAGTGTTAATAAGTCACTGATGTACCACACAGACACCTGTAGATGTGGCACATTACTTCTATGACTCTGTATGGGGAAGAAGTTGTTATGCAGTCACAGGTGGGGCTTTTTCACAGGTGGCTGGAAGTAGACTATGTGATATAGTAATTGATTCACGGTGCAGTGCTCCCATTACGGTTACTAGGACTAAGGGCCCTACGGGCAGGTAGCCTGGATAAGATATAAGGGACAGAAAGAGGCTTGTCACTTGTCAATTAGTTGCTTTTGCTGTCTTCTGCCTACCAAGAACAATTTCTCTTCCTGATGCCCCGCTGCCACAGCACCCTGCCTTGACGCCAGCTGACTATGGACTGAAACCTCTACATACTGTGAGCAAGAATAAACCTTTTGTCCTCTAACTTTGAGTGTCTGGTATTATTTTAACCTTTGTTTTGGAACCAGGACTCAAACTAGGACCTCATGCTTGCCCGGCAAGTGCTGTGCCTCTGAGCTGTATCCCTGGCCCTCGAGTGTCTGGTATTTAATCTCAGCAATAAAAAATGTAACTAGACCAAAGGAAATAACTAATTTTATTTTTACTATTGATTTCACTAACCTGTTGTTCTTTTTCTTAAGTTTGGCACTGGCTCACAAACTCCTTGATTATTATGATTTGTAGTATAGGGGGTTGAACCCTGGTACACTGTAGTAAGCTACATCCACAATCCTTTAAAAAAAAGACATGGTTTTGCTAAGTAGCCCAGTCTTGAACCTGAGCTCCTCCTGCCTCGGCCACCTAGTATGTCTGGATTGCAGAAATATGTAACCATGCTCAGCTGATCATTATTTTCTAATTGTGAAAGTATATGTACACTGTTTAAAGTGAAAATTCTGCTCCTTTCCACGATGCTGTTTCTTTAGCTAATTACTGCTAGTATGTAGTTCTTTATACAGTATTATAGAAATTACTTTCAATTTGTTTTGTAATTAGTTTCTTTTTTTTCTACAGGCCACTTTGAAACTCTTTACAATGTAATTAGAGCATAGATTACAAAATCAAGTGAATAACAGTAAGATCAAATATCAGCCAGTACTGACAAAAATCAAAGCAAAACAAAACACTAAATTTATAAATCCATCCATCTATATATCTTTATAAAAGCTTGCCAAGTCAGAATAATTTTCCATGGAGATTGAATTTTAAATGACACAATGTACAGGCCCTTAAATTGTGGAAATTTAGGCTCAGAGTAGCCTTACAATTATATTAGTACTACTTCCTGATTTTATAGATCAGGGAACTAAGGACTAAATGAATATGTTTACTTGGATGGATACAAATCCATTGATTCCCAACTTTACAAGAGATAACATGGTAATCTGCAAACTGGAAATGAAACACTTAACTGTGAGCACACAGCAAATCAAAGTGAAACAAATATACAGCACTATGTACTCCATTGATTAAAAAATGCATGTCAATTCTATCTACAGTGATTGAAGAGTTATATAACTCTACTAATAACAGGGTAGAATTTATTTGCTCCCAAGAGGTTTGCAAGCCAGCTAGAGACAAGGTTTAAACATGGGAGGAAGAAGCAGCAATATAAGTAGACATTAATTCGAGGCTCCTTTAAGAATATGAGTGCTACAGGAATGAGACTGAGAAACAACATGCACACTGTTGGTGTCACAGAAATGGTGGGATGTCCACCAGGATTGTAGGATGTATGAACAAAGGTACAGAAATGAGGAAGGTTTTGATGTGTTTAGAAAACGGTGATTAGCTCAGTTTGCAACACGGATTCATATCTGTGAACTTTACACACATTTCAGATGTGCTCTGGTGGGCAGAGCACTCTAAGCAGCATTCCTAGCAACTCAGACCTCACATACAGGAAGCAGGGAGTCACTAAGGACTGCTGAGGGGGCAGTAACGTGAAAGCAGCTTTCTCCTGGGTGACGCAGTACTGAGAGACTCAGGGCCGGGGTAAGCACTGATGTCAGAGAGCCGGCGAGGACATGATCTCCAGGGGAAGAGTGTGCACGCAAATGAAAACCATCCTCTTCTGGTAACAACTGCCTTCCTATCTTTAGCTTTCTTAGATATGAACGACCCCCCCCCCCCATGGAAATCGGATCTGCAGGGCAACTTGAGGAATGTCCATATGTACAGATTCATTCCTGCTGTTACGGATTGAATTGCGTCTCCCTCAAATTCAGTGTTGAAGTTCCAACCTCCGGTTGCTCACAATGTGACCGTACTTGGAAATGTGCTCATTACAGAAGGTTAAACTGAGTATAGTGTGACGATCCAATTTGACAATATCCTTCTCACAGGGAAAAATGTGTACACCGTCCTAGGTAGAGCTGCAGTCCATGGAAAGATGAAGGAAGAGGTGGAGGAGCGATGCTTCTAAAAGTCAAAAAATGGCAAGGACCGTTCACACGCCACCCAGCGGGCCAGCCACTGAAGCTTCCTCACCGGCCTCAACTGCAAGCGATCCCGCAGACACGGAGGCTCTCGCCCTCTGGCCTCCAGAATGGTGAGACTGCTCACGTCTGTTGTTTAATCTGCAGGTCAGTGGAGCTCTGACACCGCAGCCCTAGTGAATGAACCCACCTGTCAGCACTGTAATCTAAGGGTCCGAGAAGACACCCAGGGCTGAAGATTTTAATCTTCTCTTAAGGCACAGACAAAGGAATGCATTTAAAATGATGTAGTATTTTTGTATAACGGAGCATTACTCAGCTATACAAAAAGATAAACTCGAGGTTTTTATAGGTAGATGATGCAAGAGACCATACTAATAAGTAAAATAAGTCAGACCCTCATGTGTAAACACCATATTGTCTCCCTAGGGTAAGAACCGTAAGGAGTAAATAGGATCCAAAAACTACAATAGATATTGTCAATGAGAAAGAAACTTCAAAAGGAAAGAATAACTGGGATGAGGAAAAGGAGAAAAAAAAGAAAGGAAGGGAAAAATATTTATGTATATACAAGGGATAATTGTATTGATGATGTCTGTTGAGTTATTGCAAGGAACAATTAATGCTTGCATTTTTTTTCTTGACCAATTTTGCATGCTTATATGTGGTAATCTGAACAACTAATCTGAAGACAACAATATGCAATATAACAACTGTTGGTGAATTCCTATCATCTTGTTTAGTGAAGCTCTGTATCATTTCTAATGTTTTTAATTACTTTTTATTCTCTTTGTTTGATCAGTCTTGCATTCTTACATCTGATCATCTCAGCAACTTCATCGAAGATAACAATATGTAATACAACAACCACTGTTAATTCCTATCGTCTTGTTTTGAAATCCTGGATTGTTTTTATTGTTTTTGTGTTGTTTCATTTTGGTCTTTGTTGTTGTTGTTTTGTTACTGGATTTTTTCTTTAAAATAAAAAAATATACAAAAAGCAAAGCTCCTAAGTAAATTTATTAAGCTTGAGAACTGAGGAATTCTCAAAATACTTGGGTCCTGAAGTGTTCTAAAAACTTTTAGTCTAAGTTAAATATAAATCACTAAGGCTCAGTATTCCTTAGTCCTAATGATTTGGTGGTTTACCAGTAACAATATATATATGATGTCAAAACTGACATGAGTTAAGATTATGCCTGAGTTCAAGATTCAAGCATTCTGCATTGGTAATTTCTTAGTAAAGAAAATCCCCCTTTATCCACTGTTTCTTGTGCTGCATAGGAAACTCAGATGTGAGGAGGTTTTGAAAAATGTAAGAATAATATCAACTGATTTGTCAATGATTTCTACTATTACAGTGCTGAGAAGTAAACTATTTCTATGTTTCTCTCTTCTTAAAATCACTCTTACATTTAACTAGCTAGATCAGAGGTGACCCAAGTAGCTGGGCTGAGCAGAAGCGTGCCCCTTCTGACCCACCGGAAATCCAGCCTCCTCTGTGGCTTTCCTTAAATCCCACTACGTCTTCATTCAGTTAAGAAGAGCCCTTCCTTCTGAGCACTTGCAGCTTGTATTACTCACCAGGAATCACTTACTCGCCCAAGTTTTTCGTTTCTTCCCAACTGTCCCCGCGAATACATAATTTCCTACAAACATTTCACCTCTTAGGAAAATCAATCTATTCTTTGAGGCTTTGTTTTCAGAGTATAAATTTGATGCAGTGCTTTATAATAACTGATTTCCTTCTCTCCTTCAGCGTGGGAGGAGAGCAGTCTTCCCAAGCAGCTGATTCTGCTCTCCCCTGCTTCCTGCATTACTGCCTGCCTGCTACCAGGGGAACTCTTCCTGGGCGCTGAGCAACCCTGTGGCCTGCACCCTGCCTGGGTCCACTTCCCATCTGCCCACTCCGTAGCACATTCACCCTGAGTTCTGCTGAGCCCTGCGCTCTCCTGGGCTTCTGCTGCTTTTGCAGTCCATTGCTGTCCGAGTTCCTCCTGTCCCTTAGCCCAGGGTTCCTTGTTAGACCTTCCTTCACCTTTGGCTTGTCTACTTAGGCACCGAAGATCTTCCTTGTCTACTTCGGCACAGAAGATCTTTTTGTGTGTTCTGAGCGTTACTGGTTCACAGAAATACAACGTGGCTGGCAAGAGCAACATAGAGTGGGTTTCCTATTTCTTCCTTGAGAACGGATGTTTCTTATGTAACCTGTTCTTGCCCTTTGATTCCAGCTCTCTTTGACATTCTGGGTCACTGGTTATCAGATTCTCTGAAAATAGTGTCATTTCTTTGTATTCATGACTCCTTTAATTCTTGATCTTGAAAATTAAAAAAGATAAAATGCATCATGTACATGTAACAACTTCCTATAAGGACTTGATTACTGTATAGTACAATTGTGTACTAATAAAAAAATACAAAAAGTAAATGTCAACAGGAAAAGAAAAATGGAAATCAACAGCTGAACTGATAATACACCTTAACCAATGAAATGAAAAATAAAATAAAATAAACAAATAAAAATTCCCCCTTTTCTTCTGTTAATTTGAAAGCTTCTTTACTTTTACCTTTTTCTTTTGCCCTAACATGACTTAACATTTTATTTTTTTATTTTATTTTTTATTTTTTGTGGTACTGGGGATCGAACTCAGGACCCTGCACTTGCTAGGCAAGCGCTTATTCCACTGAGCTATATCCCCAGCCCCCAACATTTTATTTTTATAAAGAACTTATTTCATAAATATTTGTTGGCTTACACATGAGTAGCTGAACTCCTACTGTGTAAATATCTTAAAGAAAAGTAAACAGCACAACAAAGAAAAAAAAGTCTGACCCAGCGGTCAGGTCTGCTCTCTTATGTAATTGTAACTACGCAGTCATTTGAATGCATGAGCAACACTAAATGTCATTTTCCCTTCTCAACGTTGGCTCCCTTCATTACAAAGCATCTCTGCCCCGCTAAGCCAGCGCCACTTGGATCTCCTCCTCGGCTCCCTCATGGGGGCTCAGCCCATCGGAAGGAACCGGCCTCTTTAGCTTCCTTGACACAGACAGTGAGGACTTGCTCTCTCAGCTCCCACGCCCGTGGCCTGTCCCCTTTCTGCCCACAGCTCCATGCCCCTGCCTCCCTGTGTCTTCTGCCTTGCTCCTCCTGGGTGACCCCACAGGGTCCTGGCCCCAGTGCCTGCCCACCAGCCGGAGCTGGTCCTCCTTTGTAACACCTGTCCTGCTGAGGGGTTTTGTAAGGTGACACTCTGCATGTCCCTTTGGTAGAGGTCAAATGAAAAGTCTACGAAACATGAGAAATAAAAGCATGAATAAAATTTGAACACAGCTTTAATTTGTACATATTTCATATATATCTTTGGATATGTGGACCTATGTCTTATGACTAAGGAGAAATATATCTCGAATGTATAATTTAGGAAGATCTTGAGTAAAATTATTATGACTGTGTCTTTCTAAAAGTTTCAATACCACTGAGAATCACTTACATATCATCATCTGATGACAATAAATTATCCCGAGAAATTATTGGGAAAATTTGTAAAATCTAAACAAGAGCTAATCTTTTACTCTGCCATAGACATGTAAGGCCAGCAATGGAAAGCAAGTGCACTTGATGAAAATAAATCAGTAAATAAGATACAATCTTATTAAGGAACTAAATAACCATTTTCACAATCTAAATGATATGTGGTTATGTTTTATTTGTTTGCCCCAAAGCAAAATGCTGTCGTATAAACAATCCTATATCAGCTCTGTTTTGATATTACAGCTCTGCTGGTTTATTCAAATGAAGGGAATTAAAGCAGCCTGTGAAAGTAAAAATTAACTGTATCTCTGATGCAATGTAATTTAATTAGAGATTGTTAATAAAGAAAGACCATTTAATGAGTATATATGCTCAGACATTGTCTCAACTCTAATATATTTATTAACCAAACTGTTCAAAGCTGTTAAGTAATTTTAGTTGGTACTGGTTACTAAGCAACATGTTAGAACAAAAATCATACATATTTTTAATGTCCTTGATGGAGCGGTATCCAACCAATTTCAGTGTCTCCAGCAATGAGCATCTTGCTTTGTACATCAAAAAAGGTCAGTAATTTGTATGTTGAATAATGTTCTGAAAGAAATTCCAGAAACTATTTTCTTTTGTTTATACAAATTTTAAAAACAACAGTTTTCTGCTTTTTCTTGCGATGAGAGAAAAAGAACTTTTTAGGAAAAGTACAGCATTTATCACTTATAGTCAGTTCTGATTTTTATATTTATGTATCTCATTATTTTCCAGCAGAAAGGGAATATTTCTAACCTGTCATGAAAACAGTTTTATTATTTTGAAACTTTAACAACATAATATATATGGGCATTAATCACTGAGCTCTCTTCCCTTTTAGAACAAAATGTACAATTTCAGAGAAAGACAGTGCATTTCAGACAACAAGAGAGAGTAACAACTCTGTTCCATATCATTAATTCTGACAAATACTCCAGAAGTTTTAAATTCTTAAGAGAAGACATCTCTCATATTTAAGCAAAATTATTTTAATTATCATTTTTCATTCACTGTTTTCTATGGAATACTTTATTTGTACATAAAAGAGGCCATCCTTTAACTTTATAGACATAAAATGCAGCAGTGGGTTCACAACTTGCAGATTCCTTCTTGTTATCAATATTCATAAACATTTAGAATTAAGCAATGCCATTTCTTAGTAGGAACAGGCAGACTGCAGAAACAGCTTAGCAATTTACTAAATGATACCAATAAATCTCAAAATAGAGTCAGAATTCATTATCTTCAGAATTTTGGTTTTGCTCACAAGTGTAACATCAGATTGAGCGTCAGGGAAACAATGTTGTTTCGTCTTGTTTTGTTACCAGAGAAAGTCATTCTGCTTCTTAGGGTCCCATTGTTACACCCAGGAGTGTAATAAAATGACCCAATGATCTTTCCAAGTGATATTAATTATGATAATCATAGCTAGCACATGTTGCCTGACAAATACCAATTATTAGATCCTCACAACACTCTGTGTGGAAACTGTGATTATTATTTTCTCTGTAAGGAATCTGAGCCCAAAAGTTGAGCAATCTGCACAAGGGTCAGGCGCCTTCCAGGTGGCAGTGCCAGGTACTGATGGACCCCAGGCACCTGGGCCTAGGTTCTGCTCTCTGACTGCTGAATACTTACTGAGCCTTTGCATGAAAAATATTACAGCTTTCAGCCTGTGGCATCAGTTGAAACTGTTGTTCTTCTCTCCTGGGTGGTCAGGGAAATCACAGAGCTTTAGACCCAATAGTCTGAGCTCTTTATTCTACGCTGTCTCTTACCTACCCTGACCGTGGATTGGCGCTTCCTCTCCTCCTCTCTTTCCCCTGTATGGACTAAATGCTCAGTTCCCTCCCAGGCCTGGCCACTAACCACACATAGTCCCGCCCAGCTCCAGACACGCATCTGCCATCCCCAAATTTGTGTTTCCTTCCCCTAGTTTGAAGCTACAGAAGTGGATGCTGAGGTAAACTACAAAAAGAAGACTATGTCATATCTGGCATTTGGGGGTTCACAGTTCTTATAGCTCAAATGAGAGTTAAAGTGAGGCCATCGCAGGAGGGTGGGGCGACGTGACACGAGGCTAGAAAGAAAAAACCTGTATGTTTGTCACATGCCTACCCAGTGCTCCCAAACCGTACAGGCTGGGGTTGGTGGGGATTTGCTCAGTTGGATCTTTATGTTTAATTCCGGGAATAAATGCCAACAGTTGAACCTCTAGGAGTGACTTAAGAGCGAGCTGTTAGCACCTAGGGTGTGCTCCATGGCCTTTTTAAAAGATCCCTTCTGTGAGCAGATTTATTTTTGTCTTGCGAGGCAAGTGTGGGAACATGGAATTGAATACATTTGATATCAGAAAAGAATAAAACTCCCAAGAGAAAACAATAATTCAGACCTTGCCCCATTAACAGTTCCTCTCCCACCTTACGGTTCTGTTATGGATGTAAAAAGGAAAGGAAAGATAAGAACTCTTGGCATGTACCTTCTTTAGAATTTGCAGGTGACAATGGCTTAAGCAAATATTTAAGAAGATGAGCTAAATGTGAATTGAATTGACAGAGGAATCAGTGTTGGAGACTTCATGATATGGACTGAACAGTCATTTTTCCTATTAAAATTTTGAATTTAGATAAAAACCACATTGGTCTGTTACTGGAAAACTACTATTGTGTATTTCAGGGTTTTAATCTAAAAATGTGCTTCATAATGAGTCCTTGGAAATGAGGATAATCTGTGGCTCTCTGCATAGGAGATTATACAGAATAATATGTCACGTTCAAATAGTTCATTAGGAAAACACAGAATATTAGTTCATTTTATTTCATGGGATATAGCTTTATTAGATAGTCTTTATGATAGCAGTGAGTTTTATCCTAGTATATGTGCTGCCGAAGCAAGTACTATGAATCTGATTCTAAAACCAAGAAAAATTGTACTGCAATATTAAATACACCATTGGAAACCATTGGAACCATTAATGTTAAAAATACCTGCCTACGATCATATGTATATTATATACCTGCTATTTTAAGATATTGTAGGTTTTAAAGATTAATTAAAAGATTAAAGATTAATTTAACACACTAAATTAATGTAACTAGGATTTATTATCAATGAAAATACTATAGGTGGCTCTTTGTGTTCTTATACATATATTAGAATTTGCTTAAGGTTAAAGTTGTGTTCATAAAGATCAATTACTTAGAGTTAACAGAAGTCAACAGAATTATTTACATATAACAGAAGACAATGAACAACTGTGATTTCAGGTTTGCCTTTTCCTAGCATGTGGGGATTTTTCTCAATGAAATAATGCTTGGTAGAAAAATTGAATGAATTTTCTTAATATTTTCTCCATGCCTGAAAAGAAGTGTAAAGGGACCAGGTTTTCCTAAGCGTAATTCCACAACTACTATAAATGAATGATGATAACATGTCAGATTATCTGTGTAAGTTTGAGTAGGTTTTTAAATTAAAATAATAAAAGCAAAATTAAGCTTGGGCACTGTGAAAATTCACACAATTATTTTAATGCATGGAATGCTTCCAAGCTTCCAAGCTTCCAAAGCAATCCAGTGTGAAAGATGGACACTCCCAGGGAACACGGATCCCTGTGCACTGTGCTGGACTCATCAGCCGCAGCACAACGTGCAGGGTGACGTGGACTTTACGACTTTCTGCTGTGGCTTCAGTATTTTAAAGTGCCGGGTACTGTGATGAGTGATTAAAAACATCAGCAATTTGACTGTTCTCAGTTATTCAGACTTGTATGGTCACAGGGCAAACGGAAGAAGATCAGAATTATTAATCTATTTATGCAAGTCAGAATCCCAGTAGCGAGCTGTTTTGTTTTTACTGAAATCCAATCCCCCTCCGGAAATGCTGCCAACCCCTCCTGCAGCACTAGCAACTATAAGATTAAGCGGTGTATAAATTAAAGGTGGAAAGAAGGTAACTATGGAAAAAAATACATGAAGCATCACTACCTTTTGGCAAAAAAGAAAAATAAAACACATTCAGCAACTCTTCATGCTTAGAGAACTATTAAAAATATATCTTTGGATTTTCATAACCTCCTCACAGAGCACAGGACCCCAGTTATGCAGGGTTAGACTTGGATGACTTAGGACATGCACAGGCAGTTCTGCCTCATTTGGGGAAACCGTAAATAAGTGATAATTTTGGAAATGGTGATCAGTCAAGCAGAAATCACTTTGCAAACCATGTCTCTGTTGGTGGACTCCAAAATGCAGTTTTGTTCTGGGTTTCTTGAACCTGCTGCGGACTAGGCAGAGAAAGACAGGAAGGTCTTTTAGAGGGCATCGAGCCCAGGATGCCTGACAACTCAGAGATCTCTTTAACAGAGTGCTGCCCCAACCCTGCACATGCCCAGGAAGCAGAGGGTCCGGGCAGCTGGAGCTGTAATCTGGCTGTGTAGACCTTTTCCACGCAGAAAGCCCTGTTGCTACAGGCCTGTTCCTACTATGGGAATATACTGGGCAGACAGTGTATGGTGTAAAGAAATATTATTCATAAAGAATAATCATTAGTAATCATTAGTCTCAGATCTAAGAGAATCTTATCCCAGCAGCTGTGGTTCAAAACACAACTAAAATACTTAACTTTCATCCTCTTATGTACCCTAGGGGAGAGGGTCTATCAATATCTTCCTCTTAAAGTTGAGGAACTGGATACTCAGAGATGGAAAATATGTTCCAAGAGAAAGGAACTGCAAAAATACTCAGAGAGGAAGACGTAGGGAGACTGAGGAGAAAGCACCAAGAGCGACTGCTCATTCGCTGATCTCCCTGGCCTGTAAGTTTAAAGGCTTTCTTTAGCTTCTCATAGTGTTTGAGGTATGCATTGTAAACTGCTTATGCACCACTTTGCAAAGCAAGCTACGGCTACTGGTCAGAGCCTCCCAGGACCAACATGACCAAGTTGGTCGGGCCTGCATTGGTGGCGTCGCTGAAAGGCAACTCCTAGAGTCACAGGGTCTCTCAGATAATGTGTCAGTCACTTCTAGGATGGAACAACCACTGTGAATATAAAAAACCCTACCCATGAATCCCTCTTATTTTTTGAGGAAAAATCAATCATACTGACAAAAAGTGATCCTCCGATTGATGAGTATTTTAAGACATAGTTTCAACAGCATTAACTTCCTACTTTAAAAGATATTGTTATTTGTGATTAGCATTTACTGACCCTTGTAAACAAAATGCTTCCTGTATAAAAATCACATAAATATCTATCCCTTTTAAAATTGTTTGTTAAAGATGAC
Organism: Dinomys branickii; assembly: GCA_004027595.1. NCBI lineage: Eukaryota > Metazoa > Chordata > Mammalia > Rodentia > Dinomyidae > Dinomys > Dinomys branickii. Next base: position 87,092 of record PVLD010002936.1, read on the forward strand.
ATTGCAGAAGTTATCAAAATATCACCAGAGATAACAATGCTGACACACACATTTACAAGCATCTATCTTGCTTAGGGAATACAATTTTGTATTTTCCATTATACTTAGAAAATAGTACTTAGAGGAACTGTGAAAGAATCATATGTGAAATGGATTCTCTGAGCATGGTTTTAATTCATAGTGTCAAAGTGTGCAGCCCGAGGAATATAAAACGCTGAGGGCATAGGACAGTCAGAACTTAACAAAATCATTTGATTGGAATGAATTTCTGTGCAGTTTGCTTTCTGGAATTCCTAAGGAATAGCCTGCTGTGTCACGGATCCTTCAGCCCCCACAACAAGGGACAGGAGAGTGCGCACCAAGAATAGATCAGCAGAGTCTGTCTTCAATGGCCGCTGCTACTGTGTTTTCACTCTGGACAATGCAGACACTAACCAAAATAGAAAAGCACTTTGAAATGAACAGCAAGCAAAGCATTCAGTGTGGCCCTTATTCCCAGCACTGATTAATTTTCCTCCAAAAGGCATGTTGGTCTCAGGATGTTCTCAATATTGGCCTTTTTGTTGTAGTAACCGTAAAGAAAATAAAACCTGCATTATTCAAGATCAAATGGGAGTATATTAAACACTTTCTGAAGTAGAGAAAATTGTAAATATTAGAATCCACAGGGGGGAAAAGTGAATGACACATTCAAGGTAGACTTTTATTTCTAGAATGAAAGAACTGGTACTGTTACTTGGTTTAAGAGAACATGTTATAACTCACAGCAGGACTGGGCACACAACTAAGTAAAAGTTACATCCCTGTCTTGTCAGAGGGCTTTCTCTGGTAAGGAAATCATCACCCTAAATCAACAATTGCATTCTGTAAGTCCAAAATTAACAGAAGGAAAGTCTTGTGAATTTAATTTTGCCTGTCAGAAAAATATGTCTCTCTTTGAATGTGGAACTTCATGAGCTGCCTGAAAATTTACAGGTGATTGGAACAGATACTGAAAGTAACACCTGAGGTCCTTTCACTCTTCTCCAGATTCACTGAGTATTGTTAATTTGAAAATCAAATAGTACAGCAGCCAGAATCTGTGAGATCTTCAGGTTTGTAAGCAATAAGATGCTTGAAAGTCACTCAAAAGCTGAAGTACAATTGAAGAAAGGGGCAAAGTTCCAAAACTCTGTCTCAAGCTTGGTGACAGTGAATCCTGGTGGACACGGCTTTACTTTCAACATGCCACTGGGCCCGTTTTGCTCACTGAACAGGGCTCAGACAGAAGCCTGCTGCCCGCTCAGAAAGAACATTCAAATGCTGCTGTGATTATGCTGACCCTTGTTTGCCCATCAAGGAAACAGTTTGTCCCTTCCGAAAGTGAAAAACAAAGTGCCATCAGCTCAGTGCTCTCTCTCAAGCATATCTCTGGTTTATTTTTGACTTTAGGTTTCAATGAAGTCAGGGAGTCTCTGTTTCTTAGTGAGTTATCAGCATAGCTAAACGCAAACCCAGGAGAATTTGGCAAGGATCTGTGGCTATTACTGAGTCCTGTCCTTTGGTCTCTAGCCATAGAGGACATCCATGGAGATGTAAGACAACCTCTAAGAAATGAGAGCCTATCACTCCCTACACCCCAAAAGTAAGTCAACACGGGTCCTATCATTACCCTTTAATAGCTTAGAAATATTAGAAATAGCTTAGAAATTAACCAGCATCTTGGAATTTTACTTTTTTAACCTATAAAAATAATCTATTGATAACTTTTTGTCTCCCATATACTTTTGACATACATATGACTATCCATGAACATGGTTACAAATTGTAAAACTGCAAGTAAAATGATCACACTAGGTCTTTTACTTATCTATTTGAAAGCGAATCCATTCTTTTTTGCATATGACCTCGATTTATATGACAATAGGCCAGCCCTGAAAATATGTTATGGGGTTGGAATTTAATGCAGTCATATTTTTTTAAATGCAGTATTAATCTGAGCCACTAGACTTCTCCATGAAAGAATAAAACCTTAATTATGAAAAAAAAACCCTTCTAGTGGTATGTAGTCTCTCTACCTAATGTCTTACCTCCAATACACACACACACATACACACACACACACACACACACAGAGGACCACATGTACTGGACACTTGAGCAAATGAAGAATTGTTTAATGTTACATATTTAAAAATAAGGTTTTTTTTGTAAATTATATTTTTACAGAAATCACCTCCAGTCTTTCAACATCAACTTTACCTTTCATCATTTCTGAATATTGTGGGGTTTCTCTAAATTTCTCTATGGTGCTAGGTGACTGAAAGACCTATGTTCAGGGAAGCAGGAGTGCTGAAGCTGAGGAAATGTACTACAAGAAGGGTACCAAGGGCCGAATCAAGAGCCTGAATAGGAAGGGACAGGCATTCCTAGTGAGGCACAGAGGGAGGAGACACCCACTCCCAGAGCACGACTCAGTCAGGGAAACCTGTGTCACAGGGGTCGGAGGATCTCCTCACTCAGCAAGGGGACATTGGGACAGGTTTGTGGTTAGAAGAAGCAAAGAGTGAGGGACCTTCCACAGCTCTCACCCACTAGAGACACCTGGGGGGCCTGCAGTCACTCCTGCACCTCCCAGGAGATAGCACCAAGAATGAGCTGACTCTAGAGGAATCCAGCAGATGACAGAGATGACACAAGGGCTCTGAAATGGGACCCACAGCCCACCAAAGGAGGTCAACACACTGGGGCAGGACCCCACCAGGGCACTGCCAGCTACAGGAAAAGGATCCAGAGAGTGCTGAGATGACAGGCAAGGTGTGGAAGACAGAACTGGAAAGCAACCACCCATCACACCAAATGTCAAGAAGTCCACACGCTGGCTGAAAGCACAGTGAACTGTGGCCAACATGACACCAATCAGGCATTCACGCTCTCTGATGGGGGATTTTTCAAGCCCTAAGAAAAATTACTCCAGAGTCAACTGTCAGTGACAGATCTTGAAACAATTTAAAAAATTATATATATACATATATATACACACACACACACACACACACACATATATATACATAAACATATAAATAATTTATACAAAACAACCCAGGGTAAAAATTGAACCAAAAAATGAAATAACAGAAGTATAAAATATACAAAAAAACTGTCCTGGCTGGTGCTGAGAGGCAGTAGAATTGGGAACATGGAGGCAGAAGAAGAGAATTCAGCCCACCTGAAGGAAGAGGGAACTAAACTGGGGAGGAAGGCAGAGGACAGAGCACTGGGGGCGCGGGGCAAAGGCCAATGACCACACATTCGCACCCCCAGAGTCTCTGAAGCACAGGAGAGTGAGGCCGAAGAGCTATGAACAGAAACGGGTGCAGACTTGTCAGCAAATGCAAATTTAATGAAGAACAAAAACCTACAGATCCAAGATGTAAATTCCATAAAGGATAAAATCAATAAAACTCGTGCCAAGAGAAAATATCTAAATTTTTGAAAAGTAAGGCCAAAGGAAAAAACCCACAATAGCATAAAAGAAAAACAATGCATTACTAATAGAAGAAGCCAGTTCTAATAACAGTGAATTTCTCATTTCAAACCAAAGACCAAAAGGAAGTGACACAATTTTTTAAAGCCAAAAAAATATATGAAATAAAAGCTACCAATCACAAATTTTATATCCACTGAAGCATTTTTCTAGAAACAAGGGGCAATAACAATATTTCCAGACAAAAGAAAACCAAAAGAAGCTTTTGCCAGCCGGCCCACCCTTAAATATTGGCTAATGTGATTCCTTGGAACAAGGAGAAAATCAAAACAGACAGAAGGTTGTAAGTCATCAGGAGGGAAAACAAAACACAAAAACGGGAAGAAGTGAAAGAAAGGGAAGAAGTCAGAGTGCAGGCACACACACTGCTTCATCTTTGTCTCAATAAATCGTGTTTGATGACTGAAACACAAATTTTAACTACATGACTGAAGAGAACAAAGAGAATTCATTGAAAATGATGTTTCCACAATTTGCTGAAAACAGTAAATTCTGAGTAACACTTGACGGTTATGCTATATGCATATTGTAACACGAGGAACAACCATCACGAAAAGTATCTAAAGAGTTCAATTGAAAACACTAAATAAATTAACAGAAAATTCTTTAAAATGCTCAAATAGCCACAGAAGGGCAAAGAAGGAGAAACAAAAGAATGATTACCAGAAACAAAACAAACAAAACCAAGCAGAGACTAAATACTAAGACAGTAAACCCCAGGGAGAACATATTGGTATGTTAGTAAAAATGCAACCAAAGTAAGACTTGGCAGCATAGATACACAGAGATTATATGTTCATTATGAGAAACTCATTTAAAATTCAGAAATCTAGCTAGGGCAAAAACACACACACAGACAAAGCCCCAAGATATGCCATGCAAACTTTAATATAAAAAGTAGGAGTGGTTTATTGATATCAAATAAAATAGACTTCAGTGGGGAAAAATTACAAGAGGGCTATCACATAATAATAATTATTCTATGAGAAAGGAATAATGATCCTAAGTGTATCTGCACCAATCAATATTCATCAAAACACATGCATAAAAGGGAGAACTAGTCCTTCCTAACTGTAGCCAGGAGGAACACCACTGCTCCCCATCCCAACAACCAATGTATCAACTACACAGGAAAGTCGAGGATACGAGACTGGAACATTAGAATTCCTGTATCGCTGCAGTTACCTAGATGGGGTGGTATCACTGGCGTAGACACACTGATGAACGGGGCGCAAAGATCGGATGTAGATCCACACAGATACATTCAACTGGCTTTGGGCAACGCCACAAAAGTAATTCAATGGAAGAAGAAACTTTCAAGAAATTATACTACAGAAATTGCACATCCAGAACCAGTAAGTGGAGCAAAAGTAAAAGAAGGGTAATCGATAGTAGGGAGACAGATCATTCTCAGAGGGCAGGGGGATGCGATGGAGGGAGGGAAGACAGAGGGACAGGGGACAGAGACAAAGGACTGGCTGGTTGTGTTCACCTACCAGCTCCAGGCGAGGGACGTGCACAGTATGTCCTGCAAACACGGACAAAAACACGATGGGGATCAAGAGATGGGGGAGGGGAGAGGGGTGAGAAAAGGAATTAGCACACGTACCAATTCCCCACACAGAATGTAAACACTATACGCTACATACACGTACTTCTCAAAGAAGATTTTAAAAAGTCCTGGTACAAATTTTACCTCATGTAAGCAAATTTAAAACATAAAATTGATGAGGGAAAAATCTTTAGAAAGAACAGATTTTCTTAGATTTGCCATCAAATGGGTAATTCATAAATAGAAAAGTGTATTAATCAGAGCTCACAGAAATGAAAAACAATTGCTCTGTGAAGCCTTGTGTGAAAAGGATAAAAAGACAAGCTAAAAACTCTGAAAAAACATTTGCAAACACCATATCTAACAGCAGACTAGTAAAGAAATCTGAAGACAAATCAGTAGGAAAATAATTTAATAAGAGATGTTATTAACATGCACTTTACCTGAAAGGCTATGCAGATGGCGAATAAGCAGATAAAAAAAACCTTTAACTATCAAGGCCGGGCAAATTGAAACCAAAATGAGTAGTCACCGCATGTCTATGTGAACAGCCGAAGGTGAAATTGGTGACAGTGCCAAACAGTACAGATCATGTGGAGAAATGGGGTCAATTATACCTCACTGAGGGGGTGTGAGATGGTGCAGCTGGCTTGGAAAAGTTTGACAGTTTGTTATAAAATTAGACATGCATCTACCATACAATCCAGCACTTACACTACTGGACTTTTTTTTCTAGAGGAATATTTTTGTTTATAGTTTTAAAATCTGCACACAAATATTCAAGTAGCTTCATCTACAATCACTCAAAACTAGCACCAGCTCAAATGTCCTTTAATAAGTGGCTGGGGGGCTGGGGATATAGCTCAGTGGAATAAGCGCCTGCCTAGCAAGCGCAGGGTCCTGAGTTCGATCCCCAGTACCGCAAAAAAAAAAAAAAAAAATTAATAATAAGTGGCTGAATTATGTTTCCACCTTTGTCAAAAATCAGTTGAATGTATTTGTGCAGCCCTAATTCCGGTTTATCTCTCTGCCACTAAACTCCGTGTCTACCTCTTCAACCATCTCAGAGCCTGAGCTTTTCTAGCTACATAATGAGTTTTAACAGAACAAGGAAAACCAGTCAGCAACAGAAAGAAATGAAATATTTTTTAAAGTAACAAACTATTCAATCAGAGAACTTTTAGCTATATTACCAGGGAATTATGCTTAGTGCAAAAGCCAATTCCAAGAGGATACATATTGTATGACTCTACCAAGTTGAAAGGACACAATTTTAGGAGTAGGAAGCAGGGTAGCAGTTGGATGTCCAAGGGTCATACAGAGGGTGGAAAGAGGACCCAAGGTCTTTTGGTGATCACTGTAGGCAAAAAGGAAAGACTCTTGCTGCACTGTAACTGGTTGATATTGTGACTGTGGTAGTGGATGTAAAAATCTACTTATGAAATAAAATTTTATACAGCTTAACACAGAGACAGAAATGCATAAGTGAAACAAGGTAAATCAGTAAATTTTGAATAATATTGGTGGATTGCATTAATATTAATATCTGGTTTAATATTCTGCTATATATTTTGTTTTTCAAAATGTACAATGGCAGCAAACTAGGTCAAGTGAACAAGGTGTCTTATCTTATTTCCTGCAATTTCATATTAATTTATAATTATCTCAATAAATATTTAAATGAAAAACATCTTAGTGAATTCCAGATTCACTGTTAGAGTTCTTCCCTATCAAATAACTAGTGAAATAGGAGGTATTCTCAGGATATGTTATCATTTTAGGTAAATGTACAGAACTCAGTAATTTATGCCTGGTATTCAAGGATTTCTTTCACATGCAAAATTATCTTTATTAGAAGATGATCATTCACAAAACTACCATTTAAATGTTTTCTGTCAATTTATAAAAATGATTATCTGAAACAACTCAGATTCAACAGAGATATTAAGACAATGCTCTCATTCTAGAGACAGATGAACTCGAATTCCAAGAATTCTAAGCATATGGAAATTTATGAAATGAATGCACTAATAAATAATCTTATAGTTGGAGGCCCAGTCAAAAAGACTGCAAGTTCCAACCCAGCTGGAAAACCTAATGACTTGGTGAGAACCTATCTCAAAATCGGAACTCCCAAAAAAGGTCTGGGATGTCGCAAAGTGTAGACAGCATCCCCCTGCTCACCTCCGGACTCAAAAGAAAAACTGCCTGACACTGGCCAAGTCTTCTAAAGGACAACTGGGATGAAAGTCATCAGTGT